>MU401637.1:0-79086 GCA_022579005.1 Poronia punctata
TTTAAAACTTTTATATTATTAAAGCTTAAAACTATATAGCTACTATATTATAAAGTTAAAAAAAGTATAAAAATGCTAAATAAAAGCTATATTAGTAAATTAAATAAAAGCAAAATAACTAAAAAAAAAAAATAACTATTTTTATTAAAAACTAGCAAGCTATATTAAATATAATTATTAAAAAAATATATATATTATAATAAGTTTAATTATTATTTATATTATATTATTATTTTAATTTTATAGCTATAAAAAAAACGCTTACTTAAAATAAATTGCTAAGTAATATAATATTAAGTATTAATTTTAATATTTTTATAATTTACTTTAGTTTATATTACTTTATTATAATTTTAATTATATTATAATTAATAATAAGCTTATTATTAAAGTATATATTTTTAATAATAGCTTATTTTAAATTTAACTTAGTAATATAATTAAAAAAAGCTATTTTAATAATTATAAAAGTAATATATATTATATATAAAATATATTTAAAAATATTAAATAATTTAATTTTTTTAAGCACTTAAAAAACTTTATTTAATAAATAATTAGTTTATATGCTAGTAAATAAAATATAAGCTACTTTTAAATAATTAGTATATATAATAAAATGCTATATAAATAAGTTTAAAAAAAAGTTATTATAATATATTTTATTATTTTTTATATACTTTTTATTTACTAATATTATATAATAATTATTAATTAACTTTTTAAAGCTAGTTAATATTTAATATTATATAAAATAAGTATATATTATTAATAATATATTATTAAAGCTAGTTTAATATAGTTGCTAGCTACTTTATTTTTAAAAAATTTTTATTTAATACTTAGTAAAATATTATATAAATATTTATAATTAAGTAAGCTTAATTAGTATAAAATTAATATATTTTTAACTTTTATAAATAACTTATTACTTTATATATAAAATATAAAAATGCTTTTATATTAATAATATTAATTTTTGTTTTAATAAAATAAAAAAGTAGTATAATAACTTAAGCTAACTATTAAATATAGTTAAAAAAGTTATATTAACTTATAGTTATTTATTATTTACTAAAAATAATTAAATTATTATTATATAAATAAATATTAATACGTTTTTATTTACTATACTTATAAGTAAAAAAAAATATTAGTTTATATTAGTATACTTTATTAATATTATATTATTTAATATAAAGTTTTAAAAATATAAATTTTTAAAAGCTGCTATAAAAATTAAAGCAATTTATAAATATTAATTATAAGTTATATTGCTTTTTTATACTTATTTTATATTAATTTATATTTATAAATAAAAAACTTTTTATTACTTAAAAAATTTATATTTTTTTTTAAATAAAGCTATATAATTAATATACTAGCTACTTTATAAATATTATATAATATATTTAATTAAAGCTTTTTTATATTAAACTAAAAAAAAATATAAAAAACTTACTTTTACTTAGTATTATATATTATAGCTTAAATAATAACTTATAAGTTTTATTATTTGTTTATTTGCTTTAAAATAAGCTATATATTTTTATTATATTATTTTACTTTTTTAATAAATTTTATAAACTACTTTAAAAAGCTTAAAATATTTATATTATATTATAATAATATATTATATATATATTTATAATATTATAAGTAGCTTTACTTATTAAGTATAAAAATAAATTACTTTTAAAAAGTTTAAAAATAATAGTTTTATAATTTATAAAAGTAAATATAATTAAAATATAAATAATAAAATTATAATTTAATATAATTTATTTTATATTTATTTATAATATTTATTTATTATTTTAAATATATACTAATTTTATACTAATTACTTTTTATTTAAAATGCTTATTTTTATTTTATATTTAATATTTTATTTAAATATAAAATTATATTATTATAATATAAAGTTAAATATTTAATTAAAAATATTTACTTATTTAAGTAATAAATACTTAACCTTATATTTAAGTTATATATATAAGTACTTATTACTTAACTATGCTTAGCATTACTTAATATATTGCTAAAACTTTAAAGTTAAGTACCTAACTACTTATATAAGTAATTAGGTAATTTTAGTTAAGCAGGTATAACAAAGCGTAAAATAAAGCTCCTTATTGTGCAGGCGCCCGCCAGCGTTGTTGGTTCTGTACCTGCATTAGCGTAAATGCATGACCAAAGGATCGGGATTACCATGGGTCGGAGACCGGTCGGCTGGATACGACAGAAGTTCCAGAGTGAGAGGGGTAAGCAAGCAGAACCCAACTGTCACAACAACATAATCCAACAACCAAAGACCTTCTTGGCGTTGGGAGCAAGGGGTTTTCTGTCTCTGCGGACGCTACGGTCTAGTCTAGGTTAGGTAATACTTTCACAGTTAAGGCACAGTATGGTACGGCGACGACCACCCCCACATTCTGTCCTTCAACCCCCGCCCCCGGTCTCCTGCACGAAACGATCACGTTTCACAATTGTCATTTGCCCGACATGGTGTTTGTACCGTGGTTATGGTTCCACCATTTATTCTACTAACCTAGGCCCAACAACAGGTCTCGTTGGTCAGCAGGCAGCAAGTCGTAGCTGAGTAGATCGTGGGGACCCTGCAGCCCAATTGTCTGGTAAGTGTTGGTTCTTGGGATCAAACTACCAATAACGCAGATTACTGGTCATTTTTTACCGAATGACAGCCGGGAAAGAGGAAATGCTGGTAACTTCCATGTGTGATATATACCCAGCACTGCGGTTTCCTAAGAGAAAGCTAGGAAGCCCATGATGATGTAACATAGGTACTTATTTACCTAGTATCGCATATAGCGTTTGGCCAATCACGTCACGGCCGGACATTTCTATACCAATAAGAAGTCGCCGTCGTGTTTTAGATATCATGAGTAGGTACTTTATGGCCCCTGGGAACGGAACCTGTCAAGTTTTTCCTTCCTTACCTTCAAGTGAATGCTTATCGACAGCTTTGTCTGCTACACATTGGTCACTTTCATTTTCTTATACATCATTTATACCTACGCATTTTCTCCACATGAATCACAGATTCATTGTTTACTCGCAGTTGGATGTGACTATGGCCTCTCTTAGCGGCCTAGTGCATAACACGTTGGTTTTCCTGGCTGTTGGTTCTCCTCCCACTTAGAGACCGGGATGGCCAGGGCTATTATATGGGATTTCCCCTCTCCGATTTGTCTTTTTACCGCTCAAATGACAAAGTACATGACATTTGTATCTGAGTCGCCTCCTTGGAGGAAATACTGTTCATCAACTTGTTCTTCTCATTAGTATCCCAACTCCCAATAGGTCCAAGAGGGGTTAACATAGCCTTGCTCACATTTTAGGATGGCAGAAAGTCAGATTGACAGAGGCAGCACAATATTATAAAAGATGCCCAACTCCCAACAAGTTTAGTCCTTTTTCCATTCAATAGAACAATCACTCAGGTATAAAATCACACATATAGGTATATATTTTACCTCCATCATATACTTTGATGTCCTCGACTCCAACAGAAATATCACAAACTATATCATGTCTCTCTCTACCAATTCTGTCTACAACCCAGTCGGCTCGGAAGATTCTTTTCCTACCACCTCAATGTGGGCAGACCAGAATATTGAATCCTTCCAGACCCTTTTCGATATTCTTCTTTCCCATGGAGTCCACCGACTGTTTGTAATCCACGTCATCCATGAACTACCTAAGCTGGCAGAAGGTCAATCCATCATCCACGGAACAGTCACGAGCAACGATAGCTATGGCGGTTTCTACATAGCCAGGCCAGATGATCCCTCTCAGCTGCGCGGTTACAAGTTCAAAGCGTCGCCAGACGGTACCATGAATGCCTACGAGTATACGACTCATCCGGTTGCCGACATATCGGACTACGAGAGCTTCGCCGAAGCTTTCTCCAATGCCGCCTTTGAGCTCGGTGTCCAGGGCCTATTCGGGCTTACGGCTATACGCGAGGCCCTTGATGGGATTAGACAGCCCTCTACTATTGGTACCATCACGGACAGTAGCAGGATGTATCGGGAGGCGCTTGATGTAGCCAAGGGAACGAACCAGACCGCAAACGATGTGGTTCTTAAGGCTCCCGTCAAGACTACCGAAAGCAGCCAGGTAACTCATAACACCAACGAGGAGGGACTACCGCCCATGGAGTTGATCATCTACGCCGACGTCCCGTGTCCTGGATGCGTCGGTGGTGATCGAACAAATTCCCCGAATAACACGAAAGGCCCCGGCGAAGATATTCCCGACTTGGATAAAAATACTCGCCACAACGGGGAAGCAGCCAAATACACCGATAAAGGCACCCAACATGATTTGTCGGCCATTTACTCAGACCCAAAAGAAAACTCAAAACCCGAACCACTTTCCGTCAAATCAACCGAAAAGAAGGGCGCTGTAACCATCAACGGCCAACCACTTCCAGAAGGGTGGACGATTGTCATGAATCCTCCGTCCGTTTCTGGCCAGTCAGTAGAGAACGATTTCGTCGTGGATATCAATGGCGAGCTGCTTCCTGATGGATGGACTTTTGTCTTGAAGCCACCTGCTGGCGAGACTCCTATCGCCATTGCCTCTCCGTAAAGTCATGTGTTCATGTCATTCCCTTAATCTCGAGTTCTCCATGTCGCCCAGGATAATCCCCTGTTAGTGATATACTCTAGACTATAGATAGTTAGATATAGTAAAGAGATAGTCCCAGATCTTGTCTGATTTGGCACAATTTACCTACCTGTCACTGACATTTTGAGATTTTCACTGTTTCAGATATTAGAAGGCCTTTAAAGCGCCGATTTATAAGACTTAGGTACAGCCTAAAGCGTGTAGATATCTTACCGGAAGTAGTGAAAAGCATGTCATCACGGGTTACTTAAGCAGTTGAACGTAAGCAATGCGGCTCTTCGCGGGGTGTCTGTCCATGCCCCGCATCTTGTGTATTACCTTGATCAGTATGACAACTGACTAAAACATCCTCTCATTTCCCCGCAACGCCAGCTTCAAGCTAATCATCTACATACTCACTCACTCACGCACCCGTCATCATCATTCCCTAGTGTCTCTACCCAACACAGAAGTTAGAAATGCCAACAAAAAAGAAAAAGATAGCATTCGACCTATACGGCACCCTCCTCTCCACAGAATCCATCTCTAGCAAAATATCCCCCTTCCTCTTTCCTGACAACAAAGTAAAAGAAAAAGCTACCTCTATAGCAAGTCAATGGCGTCGTTACCAGCTTGAATATACGTGGAGGATGAATAGCATGGGTAGGTACCTATTCCTCTCTCTCTCTCCCCATCTCTTCTGTCGTGTATGTATTGCATACGAAAACTACCTAGGTTAGACTAACGAGTGAGGGGAAACGACAAATGAGAATATAGGAAAATATATCCCCTTTTCCGAAATTACGCGAAAAGCCCTAGTTCACGCGGCTATCGAGCACGATATGGTGTTTAGCTCCACAGAAAAAGACGAGTTGATGCAAGCATATGATTCCTTGCATGTCTTTCCCGACGTTCCTGCCGCTGTCAAACAGATTGCCGAAGCAGAGGTGGATGCGTACATTTTCTCAAACGGGACTGCTGAGATGGTGGGGAATTCGGTCAAGACTTCCCCGGAACTAGGGGGGAGGATGGGGTTATTCAAGGGGTTTGTCTCGGTTGATGATGTCAAGTGTTTTAAGCCCGATCCGAAGACTTATGAGCATTTGGTTAAGGAGACGGGGAAGGGGAAGGGGGAGGAGGAGGGGGATGTTTGGGTTGTTAGTGCGAATGCTTTTGATGTGGTGGGTGCTAGGGCGTTTGGGCTGAAGGCTGTTTTTATTGATCGCGTGGGGAGGGGGTGGGTTGATGGGTTGGATGGTGATAATGATAATGATGATGATGATGATGATGGTGGTGGTGGTGGTCAGGAGAGGGGGGGGTTGGTTGTTGTTAGGGGGGTTGATGAGGCTGTTAAAGCTATTTTGGAATATGAGGATAGTAATTAATTCATCAATTAACTAGTATATCTTGATTTCTTTTCATCATAAAAGTCGTGAGATTCGTGACATTCTTTTTCCTTCTCAACCTCCATCTATCGTCATGTCCGAGCTGTTTGGGGGGGGTATTATTCATTATTCATACAATTTTGTTGAAGCTTTCCATGAGCTTGACGATCTCCTCGGCGAATACCTCGGCGTCACCGGGCCATCGGGCGCTGATATAGTTGTAATTTTCATCCTCGACCACGAAGCTATCAAGATCAAGTTAGTAAGTAACCCTTCTTTAGTTCCAGGCAGAAGAAAAGAAGTAGGCGATGATACTTACGGGCCGGGATTCAGGCTCGACTTGAACTGCGATGGGTTGGCAAGAACCTTGGTGACCTATTATATAGCACTGTTAGACCAAAAAACCGTCTCTCATCCATCACCTCTGTAATCCTTACCAAATCCTGCACATTCTCACTACCATGCCCATACGTCTTATAATAATCGCCAAGAAAGGCGCGCGTCCCCCAATAAGCACCCTGTTCGAACCGAGCAGGCAATGCAGTAGTCACACAGTCGCGTATCACACTACGTCCATCTGCGTCTTTGGATTCCGACAGAACCATGACACCATGACATACAGCTGCGACAGCCTTCCGACCGGGCTTTTTCGTCTTGGGAAAGTAATCCACCATGAGCTTGTGAACGATGGGCGAATCGATGATTTGACGGACGCTCTTTTCGTGGCCGCCGGGTAAAACGACAAGGTCGAAGGGGTCGAGGGTAAAGTCGGGGGCGGACCATGATAGAGGGTGAAGCATCTCTTCGCTTTTTCGCATCTGTTTATATGCGGTGACGACTTCTTTCTTTGCGCCCTGTTTTTGATGTTATTAATAATTTCCGGTGGGGGTGTGGTAATATCGTGTAGCGTACGAGTAGCTTCTGGGTTATGCCTTCCAACATCTTCTTGTCGCATTCGGGAACTTTGCCGTTCTCGGTCGCGATGTTGATTTCGTATCCGGCTGCTTTGAATGTGGCCCACGGGACGGCGGTTTCTGCGATTTCCCCAGAAAGTCAGCATAATGACGACGTGCGTAGGTATCCGTACGCGAAGGGATGTCTGCGCACCTGTGGGATCGTGACCGTAATCGGCCATCATAAAGAGAATTTTGGGCGACGCGATGGACGTGCCCGGCGAGGTGATCTGCGCTTCATCCATTTTCGAAAGTTTACATATCTCGTGGGCTATTCGGAGTGCAAATTGAAGAGCGGTCCAATTAGGCGTAGAAGTGTTATTTACATGCGGGCAAACACAGGAAGAGGTTTTGAATCAAGACAACGATGTTGAATTGTGTAACAAACTGCGTCACCGATTTAGCTTCACGCAATATCCTGGGGACCCCAGGGACCCCAAGTTCGGGTGGGGAAATAAGGGATCTGGCGCTGGAGTTTGATGTACTAGTACTTGGGATAGACTACCATGCCAACATAATATGCTCATAAGTTGCAAAGATCGAGGTAGATGTACCCCCGTAGTTGGGGTAAAGTACAGTAGGTAAGGGAAGTAGATAAGCTAAACTAGCACAGGGGCTGAGGGGGGCCCAGCCGCCCAGGGGAGACCGGGATGTAGCGTGCTACAGGCTGCACCAGCACCACCAGCAATTCTTTCTGAAGATTTGCTGACACTTTGCCCAGCTGTCTTCTGTAACAAACGTCATCCATCATATTTATCTCCCAAGATCAGCAGCTCAATCAGCTGAGGAAACAATAACGGATCACAGCACCAATGTATCAAAAGCTTATGGTTCTTTGGAAAGCCCACGTCAGCTGGACACCTGGACAACACAGCTATGGAGAACTCACTCCAGTATGGCAGACTTTAGCCATCCTGTTGGCCCCAGTCAGTCATCTGGGCGCTGTGAATGACCAACGAGGAAGCTGGAAGTCGGCACATTTTACCTAGACGTACCCGACTTCTGCCTACTCGTCGCCAAGGATGGCGGCCCACGTATATATCGTCCTAGACTTAAAAACCAGCCAGAGACGGTCACATTTGGTCCTGGACATTTCCTTTTCAATCTGAAAAGCAGTCTATCAGGTAACACGACTCACGATATCGATACAGGATGAGTCGTGGTGAAGATGAAAATGCCAGCCCTACCGCCGATCCCAAAGAACTTCGCACCGAGTTCCTCGGCTCACAAATAGGCGGCGAATCAGTCATCAGTTACAGTTACACCGACTTGCCGTGGAAGCTCGTCGCGTGGGACATCAAGTACTTCTTCATCTTTGCCTGGTCACTTCCTTGGATAGTATGGCCCGTGCGACCGTGCGACGGCGGACATTTCGATGAATTGTCTTTTACGCCGGAGAATATCTGGTGCATGTTTATACACGGCCTCCTCGTCGTGCTGCAACTCGCCTTCATTCTCGCTTTGCCGCTCGCCTTGGTTTTACCCGTGTATCTGTTTATAGGTGCGCTGGTGGTCTTTTTCACCGTAAACTGGCTGCTTTGCTGCTGTTTGAATGGGAAAGGCATCATTTTCGAGTCGGATCCGAAATATGCGCCGGCGTTGGAGGAGCATAGTCATGAGCAGTGGATCTTTCTAAACGGCGTAGCTGTAGGGTATGTGTTTCTCAAACCTCGACTATGACTACAATTTAGACATCGACTCCGGGCACATTAAATGGCTAATAAACGAGTCGACAATATAGTGAGGCTTGGTTGAAGAGTAATATCAATCGACTGGCACTCACCTTCAAGAGACCCGTGATTGGAGTGCACAATCGCACTACAGGCATCATATTCGATGTTGTCGAATGTCTCATCCAGAGAAACTTTGGTTACGCCACCAAGGATATCAGACAAGCATACAAAATTGTCAAGGAGAAGTTATACAATCCTCAATACACCAAAGTCGTCTTCATTCTTCATTCGCAAGGCGGTATCGAAGGAGGTCTCGTCCTCGATTGGCTTCTGCAGGAACTACCTCAGGACTTATTAGCCAAACTAGAGGTCTACACGTTCGGCAACGCAGCGAATCATTTCAACAACCCTCATCGACATGTCCGATCCCAACAGGAGGAACGAGCACACCCTGATACCAGGACCCTCGTACCCGAGGTGCCCATCACTGAGTCACCGGTTGAGATGAAGCCACCATCACTACGGAGACGATCATCTAGTCCCTCTGCAAGGATCCCTTCCGACCGGCCACAGCCACTTACTCTTGCCACTAGCGACTTGAAGACACAGCCTCAACGGACATATACCGTCCCAGCAAACGACAGAGCTCTAAGCCATGTGGAACACTACGCTCATACAACCGATTTCGTCGCATTATGGGGTCTCTTACACTTCGTCACCAACAAGCGCGCCTCGGCACAAATGCCCCGCTTCATCGGCCGCGTCTTCCGTCGCGTATCCTCCCGAGGCGGACACCAGTTCTCTCAGCATTATCTCAACGGCATGTTTCCCCTAGCCCGGAACGCAGAAGGCGAATTCATAGGGTGTGCGGAAACCAACGAGTTCATGGAAAGTGCTGTCGAGGTAGCGGAAAAGGGGACCGAGAAGGAGGATTTACGAGAGGGGTTTGAGAATAGTTGGGCTATGCTTGAACTTGCTGGTGAGCCGGATAGCGCTATCCCGTCAGAAGTTGCCGTGCATGGAAGCTTTTATGGGAGTTTTCATGGTGCGGAGAGGCGGTCGCCGGATGGGATCGTGAGGGTTAAACATCTTAGTAGGCTGTGGCTTTATAGGAATGGGCGCAGTCCGCCTGAGATTTCGAGAGGTTTGATAAGAGGGATAACTTTCTGATCAAGTGAAATAGAGGTGAAGTTTATGGATGAGTTGATATCCGGAAGTCATGTCAATATCTCATGAGAAGAATTTAGTTGAATCATGTATTTCAGTATGTGAGCTACTCGTAGACGAGAATCGGTGATAGCTCATCTTGTACTCGTAAAAAGCGGTGATTATCCGGCACGCCATCTGCCGAACCCCCGCAGAAAGGTGGATCCTTGCCGATCTCATTCCACACTCCTCTTTTCTGCTTGTGCGCGGAGAGTACGACGCAACCAATTCATACGAGTAGACGCCGGAAGTTGGAACCACGCGGGCCATCTGATTAATCAACCAAGCAAGTTAGCTAGGTTACTTACTTTCACACACGTGATAACATACCAATGTTGAACCGTCGTCGGAGCAGCCAGGGTGCAAGCCTACCCTGAAGGAGGTCAACTTTAGATGACCGGGTTTACTCCCTTGTGCAATAGTTGCCAGTAGTAACATGACGGCGAGTGTTGCCCAACCGGACAGGCATACTCACACACAAGATGAGAATTTCATCGATGAAAATGAATCAGTCAACAGCCAGACACCTCTTCTAATGTTTGCAGGCGCAGACTTGGCCGACTTGGCCGACGCAGGGCCTAGTGACCCCGTAGTCGACCCGGAAACAAATCTGATAGACGATGAAACAGCACGGCGAATCGTACGTCGCATCGACTGGCACGTCATGCCCCTGCTATTCTTAACCTACATGTTCAACTTCATGGACAAGACCATCTTGTCGAGTGCGTCCGTCTTTGGCTTGCGCGAGGACAACCATCTCGTTGGCGACGACTACGCCTGGGTTTCTAGCGTCTTCTACTTCGGCTACCTGCTGTGGACATATCCGACCAGCCTCTTAATCGCCCGACTGCCCGTGGGTCGTTATCTAGCGGCCAACACGCTGTTCTGGGGTACCGTGGTGGCGTTGACAGCCGCCTGTTCAAGTTTTGGGGGACTGGTGACGGTACGCTTCCTGCTCGGCGTGGCTGAAGCTACCGTGTCGCCTGCTCTCATGTTTATCACATCCACGTGGTACACTCGTGACGAAATCCCGACGCGGACAGGGATATGGTTCGCTGGAAACTCGGTGGGTGGTATCGCCTCGTCGCTTTTGGCCTACGGCATCGGGCACATCCATGACCACGTCGGGCCGTGGAGGTGGATGTTCATCATCCTAGGCATTCTCACCTTTGTGCTTGGACTCTGTTTGTTTTTCCTCCTCCCCGATTCTATATCTAGCGCCGCATTTCTATCGCCGAAAGAGAAGCAGTGGGCGGTTGACCGTGTCGTCATCGCCGGCCTTGGACGCACTGAGCACACCGTCTGGCGCTGGCCTCAAATGCGCGAATGCCTCATCGACCCCAAATCGTGGCTCATCTGGAGCATAGCCCTGCTCTGCCAGATCCCGAATGGCGGTACTCAAAACTTTGCCAACCTCGTCATCAAGTCATTTGGATTCACATCCCTGCAATCGACGCTCATCAATATCCCTTACTCGCTCATCAGCATCATCGCCATATCCGGGACAGGTTGGATCGCTGGACGCTTCCGCTCTCTGAACTGCGTCTTAGTAGCGCTAGTAGTGTTGCCACCCATCGTGGGATCGGCACTAATCTCGAGCCGCGCCTCGATCCCACATGGCGTTTCGCTGTTCGGTTATTTCCTACTCTCGACCGGACCATCGGCTTTGCCGCTGCTACTGTCTCTAGTGCAGTCGAATTTCCGCGGTGTGACCAAGAAGATGACTATGACGGCCCTTCTGTTCGTCGCATATTGCGCGGGCAACATCGCCGGGCCGCAGCTCTTCATATCTACCGAAGCACCCACATACGGCACCGCTTTCCGTGCGATCCTCGTCTGCTACGCGCTTGCCGCGGGCCTGTCTTTGGTGTTGAGGGGTTACTTGCAACTTACAAACGAACGACGGCGACGACGGGAGGGGATCGAAGGGAGCGCGGGTGCTTCAGGTGCTGTTGGCGGAGGCAAGGTCGTAGAGGTTAATCGCGGTCGGCAGGGGGTCGAGGCTATCAATGAAGTGCGGCTTCGGCCTGAGGACTATGAGGACGTTACAGATTGGAATACTTTTGGCTTCCGGTATAGGCTCTAGCATGCGAGACCAAGTTCAAGTCAATGCTAAGCGACTCCGGCCCACACTCAAGTTCGCCCGTAGTCAGCTTGGTACGATCCGTGATCTCGGTTCTCGGCTTCCATTTCGTTCTATCCAGTCTGTTCCTGGCTTTGGTTCGTTCGGTACTGGCTAGAGTATGTAGTCTCGGAGACATGACCATTCTCATTGCCAAGGTAATTTTTTCTCCTGTTTGTTTCGTTTCGCTTTGGTCCGCCTCGGCGTGCCCATTGCCCGAATCGGCCCACCTTTGCAGAACCCGGGTATTAAGCCCGTTGCAACGTGAGGGAGGCGACCTCCATGAACCCAAGCCACATCGCTTGGGATTGCTGTCGTTGTGTCGAGCCTAGATTTCGCCGACAGGGCGCATGAGCTTTATTGAGATTCAAAGGGTGTTAACCGATACTGGAGTACTGAATTGGCCTTATGTATGTTTTTTATCGCCCAAGATCTCTGCTCAGCCGAGATCTCTTGGCCGGGTGGGCCGACTATGGTCTTGGGCCACTTTGGACCACACCTTTTGGCTACCTAGGATCAAGCTCCCTTAAATGGACGTTGCAGCCATCAAAAAGTTTAAAAGCAGCACACCGGCATTTATGAGCTTTTCAATCTAATAAGAGCACGCGTAAAAGCATGCGCAAGTAAGTAGGTGCCATCTTATATGATAGAGAGCGGCGTCGGTGCCATGAAATGGGGTCAAATGAAGGGCAAACATTATATGAGGTCAGGGGTGGAGCATGCACCTTACCTTGCGACTTGAGACAGAAAGCACACAGAAACTAGCACCACCAAAGCAAGTTCAAGTCGATAGGGATAGAGCAAGAGCGATCGCCGTGCCATCGATGGCAGGTTCGTAAATTGCAATTGCCAAATGGTCATTTATTGGCTTGCTATTCATAGTTCATGTTACTGAAAGGACGAATAAGGCGCCTCCATCCATTTAGCCCGGACCTCCTGTTATAATAGCCAATATACGGCTAAATGGACGTAGCATATCACTCGACATACATGCACGCAAGCTTCTCAAAAATGCAACGAGGGATACACAGGAATGAAGAGTGTGCGAGCTTTCAAACCCGACCCTCGACCCGAGCCCCGGGCAATAGTTTGGCAAACCGGTCTCCCCCACAACCTTACCAAGCTGTTAACGCTATGACGCTACGCTCCGCGTTTTACCTTCAATGGCTCCTTCCCCATCACCCTACATAAGCCGAAGAATAGCAACGATACTGGCAGTGGCGATGGAAGCCAAGAACTCATTATGCGACCGCAGAGAACACGCAGCCTAAGGTAGGCTCCCTATGTTTTTCAAGCTGCCTTTATCATGGCTGACACAGTGACCGGCATTCGGAGAACTGGCTGGATCGAGAGCTCCATACCTTTCTACATATCTTGTTTGGAAAGAAGATCGTGAGCTCTAGTTGCGTATACTGGGCTAACCTAAGATACTCTCACTCTATCCACACCGTAGCATTCCATACCATCCCCCACCATGAGAGGCGCTCGCCAAGTATCATAGCCGTGGAGTCACCAACAAATTCCACAAATCGCAACCGTGCATTGTTTGACTACCATGGGGCCATCTCATCGATGATTTTCCTACCCATGTCCAAGCACTACGTGACTACCTCGATGAAGAAAGTAGGTCATAGGCAGGGGCCGGAACTGACGTGACGTGGGGTGACCTAACCCGGCCGGCGTTCCGTTCTTCCTTTACCTATCTCGACCCGCTTCATCTTAATCGGGAATGCGCAAGACCTTTCCCGACGAGGGACACGCAAACTACCAACTATTCATCTTCATAAGTCCCCTGCTTCTTCTCATTCAAGACGGTATAAATTCTCTTTCCCCTTGGGCATTGGTTCACATCACCAAGTATAAGTCCGATTCGGCCCCAAGACGTCTACAGAATATCCAAGTCTTGCGAAACTCCGGTGTACGCTTTTCGCTTTACTATATTGGATCTAGGCTCAGTGTCATACCGACTTCCGTTCATACCAGCCTCCAGGGACCAGATTTGATTACGTCTTCCCACCGATCACATCCTACGCCTGATCATAATATACACCTCGATTTTAGGTTTACTACTGCCGTCTGATACAATGCGCGGCCTCGGTCTGATCTACGTAGTGGCGCTGTTGGGCTTTTGTATGTTTACTGATCTAAACCCTTTCGTTTGCCCACCGTGCCGTGCTATATGACTTAGCCTCTCACGAAAGTATCCCGCATTGCAGACGTTCATGCTGACTTGAAGTAACACAGCGCCCGAGACCGCAGCGGCAGATACGACGGTAGTCCAAGATACCGAGACAGGCTTCACATTTTCGCAGTACAGCGCGGCTTATGCGATAGGATCAAACATCAACTTTCGTGTTGCCGTGCCTAGTCCGGCCCCCGATAACTACGATCTCGTCTTTCAGATTGTTGCCCCGAATGCTGTCGGTTGGACTGGTTTAGCTTGGGGTGCTTCGATGCTCAACAATCCGCTTACTATCGGGTGGGCCGCCGACAACACAGTCGTTGGCTCGGTGCGACGAACCAGGTGAGTCCCCGAATTGTTTGGCCTACACCTCCGGCCCATTTATCTCCAGGGGTTGCCCCTCGAGTTTTTCACACGTACAATCCTATCGGCTACCAAACACAACCTCGATATCGTTCAAGTTGATAATAAGAGCCCCTGGCGATTTACTAATGAAACTTGGGTGTAGCGTCCGACAAGCACCGGAACCGTATGCGGGCGCGTCACTGCAGATTCTTAGCACAGGTTCACATGCGAATAGCACACACTGGCAACTGACTGCCAAGTGCAGTGGCTGCAGTACCTTTGTGAGCTCAAACAACGCCAACAAGACGTTGACAGCCACAGGAAGCAACCGTCTGGCGTTCGCTTACTCCAAGACCAAGCCAAGCAGTTCGTCTAGCGCAGCCACCATCAATGTCCATGACGTCTACAGCTACTGGGACCATGACTTCTCAACTGCCGGCAACAGCGACTTTGACGACCTGGTTCAAGCTAATGCGTGAAGCATGATGGATGAGCAGCGGAAGTCGACTTTTAAGTCCTACTTGATTACCTATACCGAGGAGCGGGAGTGGTGGAAGTTGATAGATGTTACCTAGGATACTTGCCAAAGGAAAGAACGCAGAGTCACGGACAGTTATAGTGAATAGAATAGACTACAGATGAACTAGTATAATGGTGTTCTTATATAATCACAGTCATGGGATGTTGTAACTATGTGAATATGGTCCAGATGCATCTTCGATACCTACCGGTAGCTGTTGACAACTTGCAAGGGGCTGCCGCTCGACTGAACTCCGCTGACTCTAGATGCCAAGGTTACCGGTAGATATTTTGTGGCCGACCAAGTACAACTGCCGGCCAGTCTAGTCTATTTACAGTCAAGTGATTACATCCGCTAAAACATCTATGGTTAGAACCCACGCTTACGGGGACAGTCAACCCGTCCTCTCGTTTCCGTCTCGATTTTATTCTCCGACCTCTTTCTATACTCTTTTTGTCAGGTTGGGGGTATGTTGTACATACGTTTTGTGCCTCGTCCTATTTCAAACACAGGTCTATATGTCGTGAGCTATATCACTTTTGATTTACAAGGGACGGTCGAACAGAACAAGACCGATGAACTTCAGATCGGATAGGTCTAACCTAAGATAGTAAGCTCGGTGAAACGTACGATTGGTCAAGCTCGGATAGCTAGTCCGCAACAAGATGACGCGTCATAACTTAATACTCACCACCAACAATAAATAGGGGGGGGGGGTACTTGCGAAATCATGTTCAGAGATATTGAAAGTGTAAAACAACTACATACTTATTGAACTAAACCTACGTCCTATCTACGTATGAAATGCGTCCCATGCCGACTAAACAATTACAGGTTGCAAGCGAATGGTCTGCCTCGGGGCTCACCGGGATCCGGAACCTTCAACCGTCATCCGATTTGAAGACAGCAGCCACATCCTGATTCCTCGCCATCCAGCCAAGACGGTGTAAGTACCTTAGGTAGGTACTTAGGTAGCTAGATCACGAAAAGACCCTATCACATCAACTTCCTCAAGCCTTGATAGCCATCTCACCCATAGGAAGAGCCTCGAGCCCTTGAAAAAAAAAAAAGATTAGTCTCTGATTACTTACATGTTCCAAGGAAGGGAAAGAAAAGGAAAAAGAACTTACAGCCATCGACATCCTCGGGAGCCTGCTGATCAACGGTACAAGCACTATACTGCGACTCTTGCTGCGCTGTAAGACCGGCAGCGGGACAGTCGCCGTTGAGATTACATTGGTAATCCATGGCTTTTTGGAGAGAGTCGCCTTCCCAGCCGAAGACGTAGTCGCCGTGAGCGGCAGAGCCACTTTTTTTTTTTTTTTTTTTTGTCAGCTTACTCTCATATCCCCGAGGTAGTCAGGTAAGGTAGGTAGGTTACTTACCCGAGATTCATACTATAGACGAACGGATTGGTGCCGTCGGTAGGGAAGTCGGCCGAGTCGGTGAATTCATGGACGTCCCACATGAGCTCGTACATGATTTGCGGGAGTTTGACGGGGTGGGTGGATGGGCAGGAACCGCCGCCTGTTGCGCCAGTTGTCGAGCTGTATGCTACGTGGCTTTGGTGGTCTGGGCTGTCGAGGTTGACGCCGTCCCAGCATCTATACGTATGATTTTGCGTCAGTGAAGACAATCCCTTTTTTTTTTTTTTCTCTCTCTCGTCACAGGGAGAAGTGAAGGAAAACTTACGTGGGGAAGATGATGGTTTGTCGAATCATCTTACACTCCTTGGAATGAGGAATGTCAACGGTATCGGATCCCGAGCAGGGGGCACCGCCGACAAAGGGAGTATCGGTATATGATGTCCAGCAACGATGGCAGATGTTTGCTTTTGGCGTTTGGTTGGGGTCCGAGTTGGCCGCGTTACCGGCTAGCATGCGGAAACCCTAGAAGATAGACTCTTCGTCAGCTTCTCTTTCCCCTTCCCCTTCCTCCTCCCTTCTCTTTTCCCTCGCCCTGCTTTTGTCACTTACCTTCTTAAAAGCCGTGACCTTTCCACTAGGGATATAATAAACGTCCAAACCCCCCTTATTAATAAGCTTTCCCTGCGGCCCACCGTTACCCGTCTGCGGTACACGATGATAGGTGCCATTCTTGGCCTGGTAGAACATGACGGCGGTCCAGTAGTTCGACTTATCCTGTGTGAAAGAACAGGAAGTACACGTCGATTTTCCGGCCAGATCAAAGGTTTCTGGGTCCATGGTGATGTTGAACGAGTTCCCGCCTACGATCTGGTGGAGATGGGGCGTGTAGGTCTGTCCAGGGTTTACTAGGGGGTCGACGCGGTCGACGACGAGTTGGGAACATGCGAAGCGCAACATGTTGAATTGGGCCGAGGCATTTTGTGCTAGGAGGAGGGCTATGCCCGCGAGGGATGTTAGTTGCATCTTTGGGGATTTTTTTCTGAACAGAACTGGAACTTTTGTTCTTGGAATGAAAGAAAGTATAGAAGTGGAAAGGAAGGTATCCTCGAAGACAAAATATCCTTTTTATGTTGCTGTTTTATTGAATGAAGAAGAGAATAAAAGAGAGAAGCGCACGTTGGGAAATAGACGGACGCACTCTAGTACAAAAAGAAAAGAAAAGGCCGTCAGTCAGTTCCGGCGTCTCTCTCTCCCTCTCTCTCCCTTCTCTTCGGGCATAATATCATGTCCGTACACCAGATTTGAACTGCCGAGCCGGTGATATATGCGGAGATTGATTGGCCCGTTGCTTTTTGCGCCGGTAGGTATCATTTGATTTTCAGCAGATGGGGGAATCATTCATTCCGCCCGGCACCGGCTATTTTGAATTGAGCCAATGCCAAGTCAGTCTCTCTTGCCCGCTCCCTTGGTTCGGAGATATGGATTGGAACAATATAACAAAAGAGGGAGGGAAGGATCAAGGTTATTCGGTACAGTTTTTTTTTTACCCCGTCGGTAGTCCCGCTTTCATGGTCGGTGTTCGATGGCGATTGTTACGTCTATTCATCCTGGGTGTTGTAAGTCAGGTTAGGTGAGAAACAGGTATATCTGGGAGTGACTAGCCAAGCCGGGTTTTGTTATTTCTTTCTTGGATAATTACTGGGCATACGGTTGCTATTACTGACTTTGATGATAATAGAGAACATATTTTCTTATGTTGTTTTCCTTTTTTTAGCGGCGGTGATGATATTTCCATCTATCTCGTGACTATGTCGAGCGTCATCAGCCCGCACTTCTCCAGAGTATAATCAGCGAAATAGTAGGTAGCACACGACGAGGGTTAGGTTGTTAAACTAACGGCAGATCATAAATAACAAAGAAAGAGCAAGATGGAAAAACAAGGCATAGTCTAGTCTAGTCAAGTCTAATCTATAATAATCCTCCCGAATCCCGATGAACAAACTCGGCATTTCTTTTGTCCGCTATTACTCTTCTATGCTGTCGGCATCTCACAAGACCTCGGCGCTTGAATAAAACCCGGAAGGTGGCCTTTAATTAAAAGAGAGCCAGAAGCTTGAACAAAGTCTACCTAGTGGAATGTAGGGTGTTTTCACTTAGTGAGGGTCGAGTAAAGGTATCAGATAGAAGAAGACTACGTGAGCTCACCCAGTATTAATTTACTACTCATTTGCCTTTCGTTCTTGTCTTATACTCTGAATACCAAAGAGTGGTGCAAGTCTCACTTGAATCATCGCACGTATCTCAAATCACCTCACCATAGTTTTACATACAACTTTCAACGCAGTCAGGGTATATGACCCAAGTGAAACAGGCGACCGAAAGGTCAGACTTTTTAGTGCTGGACAAAGTGGCGGGACAAACAATTGGAGCTCTCGTGGTTTGTTAGAACAGTAGGAGGCAAGTATGGGCCTCACACTTCGTCCACGGGAAGTGAACCGGACAGATTGATGATGACTTGATCTCCCAAGTTCACGTAGACATTGGATATCCACCTCTCACATCGTAAGCTATGGTAGAGTTCTTACAGGGGTTCTTTCATAGGGCCGAAAAACAACGAGCTGGCAGGATGCAAATTGTTCGAGGGGGGAAGAAGTGGTGGCTAGAAAAGGGGGAAATCTGGAGGAGAACAAACGACCGGAAGAGATATCCGCAACGCCCTTAATTAACCCTTGCTAAGGCCGAGTAGGAAGAGAATCCAGACTTCGACCCAGAAAGTTGGACGATTATCTTTGGAAAGGCTCTCATTAGGATAGTTTGGGCAAGATCTTGGAAGAATATTGAAGAACAAGTATCGATAATGAATGATTATGAAAAGGAGTCTTACTAGGGCAATAGCAAACTAATGTACACAGAATATCCGTCGTTCTTTCTTTTTCAGCAGCGTACTCTCACGATAATATAGGTCGGCTAATGTTTTGGATGTAGTAAATAGCGGAATATATTTAGGCATGCCCTATCTCCCTATTCACTGTCCTTCATACCCGCCTTTCCATTAATACCTTTAGTTACCTACTCATTACTCTCTCTTTATCGCAGCCGAACCTGCACAGGCATGCAATCCTTGGGATGAACAGTGCTGACACCAACCTGGTATAAGCGTTGCCCGTTCACGGCACGTGATGGTGTTGCCTTGGAATCCCTGATAGAACAGATGGGTTAGCACTCGATCCTCGATACTTTTGTCCTCATTCACCAACTGGGGACCTCTGGTTCTCCTACTGTTACTTGTCCCACTCATCCCACGTCTCCCGGCTGTCAAACGTCCGCACCGTCAACACCAATACAAGCCCGAGCCCCATCATGGCCAATTCTATTCCTATGCAATTATGAGAACCCAACGAGAATGGAAGGAGAGCATTCTGAATACGACCGAAGACCTTACCTCGCGCAGGGTTTGTTAGAATACCCATGAGACGAAGTTGGTCCATCAGGGCAGTCTTTAGTGGACTATCCGTCCCCCCGGATTGCTCGTGTAGTATCATGTCCCTACGAGATATATAAGTTTGCGACCTTGTCAGATCGGCCATTGGAGGCCAGGAATGAGGATTGTAATGGTGGAGGCAAGGACCAGGAGAGAGATATGACCGAACATGGTTGATTAATGTAGGTAGTATTGACTGCTTCTTACTGTGTACTCGCTTTGGTGTTATTACTTCCTTCCCACCTTGAGGTACGGGACAGAGAGGAGCGGGAAGACAATTACTTCGGCACGAAACGGAAATATACAGAGGTAGTAGTTGATGGCGATGATTTTGGTCCGTCCGGTCGTGTTGGCTGCAGCAAACTAGCATTAATCCATCTCGCTCGTGAGCTTGCGCGCCGTTATCCGTCTCTGACAACAGTGGCCGTTCATCCAGGTCGGATCCTTACCGGCATGGCGACATCCCTAGCTAAAGAGAGTCTTCTTGTCAGATATTCAACACCAATTGCCAAGTGGATCTGCGTACCCGTGTCCGTCGGGATCAGGAATCATTCATGGGCCGCAACAAGTGCCGAAGTCGTGAGCGGGAAATACTACGAGCCCGTTGGTGTGCCGGATAAGGAGTCGAAGGTGGCTAAAGATGAGGAGTTGTCGAGTAAAGTATGGAAGTGGATGGAGAATGAACTGAAACTGGAAGCTCCCCCTTCACTCAAGTAAAGACGGACGGCATGGGACCTGTTTTTTTTATTCATAGCAGACTTAGTTACACTTTATAGTAGATTTTGTATTTCTCTTAATCACGACCGACCGCTGAGATATGTGTTCACGGACGGAATCGTATATTAAACCAACCCCTTAAAAAGTCGTGTCCGAGTGGCAGGCCCACCGCCCGCCTCGGACCGCTGGTGGAAATCCCTTTGCCGGCACTACCCGGTAGTTCCTCCAATCAGGTGGTCCTAGTCGCCTCTAATCGGTAGCCATTAGGGGGGACTACGTGAACTGGATTGCTTGGCACTCCTTTACTTCATTCTTCACTGTAAAAGAAAAGTAAAACATCAATCTCCTCATTACTCGTCTTCTCCAAAGGACCTCTTACGGGGTTCATGTACTCCCCTGGACATTAGACTTCCTAATACATGCACCAGAAAGGGGGCAAAGAAACGTCTAGCATGTCCCAAATAATACATAGCCCATAATCTAAATTGTCCCATTCACCGTTTATTTCTGTGCCGGCTGATTGTTGTAGTACTCCCACCCTTGCTGTGGCTGATACGTAGACATCTCCGGGACATATCGCGGCACGTCCAACTCAGCAGCGTACTCGGGAGCAACAAATCGGGGAACATCCATCTCGTGGGCCACTTGGGGACTGGTGTCCTTGTGTTTCCCACCGTTATATGCTGTTCCAGGTTCTCCCTGCCTTTTGCGATTCCGCATATACCACCATATTAAAGCCACAATCATTAATAATCCTACGACGACTCCGACGACGATACCCGCTATAACACCGCCACGAAGGCCACCCTCTGACTCGTTATCACTGTGGTCTTGTGCGGCGGGTGGATAGGGGGTCGTAGATGTTGTAGACCCCGTCGTCTTGGACGCGAATGTGTTGGGCGTTGGATTTATCTGTGACATATTAGTCACTGCATGCTCGGGTTCGAACTTGATGGCTAAAACACTTCAACCTAGCAAGCAGCTAATTTGGCCATAAAAGTGCAGAAGCCCATACGCGGTCGAGGATGAAATCCTAAACTTACCGTTGAAGAAGTTGAAGTTGTGCTCGAGGCAAAATCAGTGGATTGATAGCGAACTTGTATCGAGTATGCATTGATGCCGCCAATAGGGCCGGTTGATGTAGTGACTGTTGATTCGCCACCTGCCACCTGTGTGAGTGTCCATGTCGTCGTAGTCGCCTTGTCCTTTTCGATGGTGCAGCCCAGAGTCTCCTCCCAGCCGTAACTATTCTCACTCTGACATGTAAATTCCCCTAGACTAACAACGCCGAGGAACCATTAGTGAAATATCCAAAGATCCATCTGATTATATTTCGCAGTTATATATCGCAACCCAGATAAAGACACAAGAGACCGAGTTGATAAAAGAAAAAGGAGACGGTACGCACGTGGGACAACATTGCACGGCGGTTTCCGTGACGGTTCCAACAGCATTTGTCCAGCCACATGCTGAAGTGAAGCCGGTCGGACACCGGGCGGGGGAGTAGAACTGGCTCGTTGCCGACTTATAGGCACTCGGATAGCAGATCGTTTGCTCAACTGGTCCCTGGCACAAATAGTACCAACCGGGCTCAGACGTGAATACTTGGTAGATTTCGGTCAACTTGGTAGCACAGTCCCGAGGAAGAGAGAAGTCCGTCGGCAGTGGCCCCAAATTCGTAGACGGCGGTGAGTCGTCAGCCATGTCCTCGACGTCGAGTTGAACTATAATCTAGGACACGGCGACATTGACTTGTTGGTTTCTATCTTCTTGTTCGATGCATGGCATGGCCGCATGGGTTTGGAAAGAATCCAAAAGCGAAATGAACACTCGACTGACGATTGTAACGGGGCATGTCAATCAGGTCCCCGACTCCCCCTCTGCTTTCTTAAGTGCCCGCAGCCCATCTTTCCATGGTGTCGCCCACTTCAGCTTGTGGAAATAGACGGGGGCGCCAGGGTTTCAACGTTTAACGATCCTTCGGCTATTTGGGTATAGATCTTCGCCATGATTAGTGTCCCAGGCGTGTTCCACGATATGTAGCCCTGTTTGTCATGCAGGTCGTTGCTCTTTACGCTGGGACAGGGCCGGGAAAATGTAACCCTATTCGCGATAATGAAGAATCCGGGCTACATCGCGCGTGGCGAAGGTGTTCGCACGTACGAGTATTAACCATTGGAGGATCGGACGAAGGTGTGCCCTTGTACTCGTAGGATCCTATGCCAAGAAACAGTATTTAAGGTCAGTGTCGAATATCTGAGATCTCGTGACCTCGTCCAAAAGGTACATTCTGACCATTATCACAACCTCGTCAAATATCACCCTTACCATGCCCATGTCGAGATGTCCTGGTATGATTGCTCGCAAAAAGAGACAACTGGAACTACCCGACAAAGCACCGCATAGATAGGGCGATAGGGCGAGGTAACATTGAAACTGGATAGACTTGGTCCACGAGGAAGAAAATAGATGAACAGGGCCCCCACTTTTGTCATGCATGCCGCCACTTCAATGCTACCTACCTTCCTCATTTCAGCTGAACGTTTCAAGGCAGCAACATTTAAAGGAGGCAGCAGCACTCGTGCTCGAGGGCCTTGGGCGTTGGGCCAGGATATTCTATCGTGGATTGCACTTGCCGATAGATGTCTAGTTTCCTTGTACCTTTTGTTCACGTGATAGCAGCTACATCTGCAAAAAGTAACTTGTATTGTTCAACATTTCCCACTCTGGCAGAAGGATGATTATAGGATAGTTTCTCTGAAGGGACTAATCAAGGATTCCCCGGACCCCAGTAATCTTTACGTGCCTTCCTACCATAGTAATCTACCCGAAGGAATCAAGGGATCAGATCAGAAGTCATAGGTCGAGACCCTGGAGTGCCTGGGTTGCCAATATGTACCGCGTAGAATATATGCACCCAGGAAAGCAGCAAGTTTGTACCAAGGTTCGGAATAAACATACAGAGGAATTAGAACACCACCCAAAAAAGTAATATATATAAAAAACACCATACTCCAGTCACTTTGGTATCACAGTCCCCTTTCCCACCATCATACTCGTGCATCATTCTGTTCCCTAATCTAAGCCGCAGCCGGCACAACCTTGTACCCCTCACTAACAGCCTTGGTTATATCCTCGTTCTTGTGCTGCAAAAGGCCAAGAGCAAAAGCAACATCATTCCATTGGCGCTCCGTATCACAGCGCGGTAGACGAGCAGCCAACTTGTCGGCGAGTTGCCTGGCATGTTTATCCTGTAATTCATGAGACCATCAGTTTCATCGCTCATCAGTGGGTATCTATTAGTAGGACCTCTTACCTTTTCAACAAAGCCCAGAAGGAACTTGACGATCCTCCTGAACGTCTCCTCTGGCATCTGACCCGCCGAAAGGAGACTAAACATGTCGACAAAGTGATTATATACCGCGTTGTCCTTGGTGCTGAGCTCAGTGAAGAACATACGGGCCAGGTCCGCAATCCGCTTGTCTTCATCCTCGAGACACTTGGCCATCTCACCGAGCTGACCTTTAACCTTGACCTGACCTGCGAGGATGAGAAAGGTCAAGGTCATGAGACATGTCCGCTTAACTGATAGGTCGTTATCGGCAAGACGGCGATACAAGAAATCGGTATTCTCGTCAATGAGATGGTTGAAGCACACTGCCATATCGCCAAGGGCAATAACAACGTTGGATCGAACCGTCGGGTCCGGAGACTTTTCCATGATTGTGATGAGCAGCGGTAGGTGTGCTTCGCAATATTCGCTGCTCACGCACATCAACTTGGCTAAACACAACGTGGCCGCCGCCTGAAGGCCTTTGTCTTTATATATGTCGCTCCGAGAGCAGATCTCGGCTACCAAGGGCCCAAAGTTAGATAGAAGCGACTGGGGCCCGAAGAGAAGCTCGCGCTCCCGAATGTGGGCCATGAACTCGGTAAAGTCATCCTCGGTAGTACCACCAATCATGTCAAGCTCGTCACCCGGCTCCTCCTGTGCTGGCGCTGGCGCCGGCGCGGCATTCTTGCCTCTTCGACCGGTCGACGCCCGCGCTTCGTCCGGCTTTGAAGATTCCTTTTCTTTCTCCTGCTTTCTCCGCTTAAAGTCCAACTCGCAAAGCTCCAGATGCACGATCTGCTTGATCGCCACGTGACCCACGACGAAAAGCAGTTGTGACAGCGCAATGGCGGCCTTTTCCTTGGGCGCAGCCGGTGGCTCGGGCGGTGGCTGGTGAATGGTTTGAGTTGGCGCGTCGAGGGATAGCGTGTTGAAGTTCTGGGTCAGGCCGTTGGTGCCCATGACCGTCGTCATAGTAGCATCATCACGTGACCCCGGCCGCGACGAAGATGGCGATCTGTGCTGCGCCGCAAAGACTACCTTGGTGCGACGCCGGATGATGTCGGTACAAAAGGTGTCCGGGTGCCTGGCAAGGGCGTAGATGGCGTTAATTGCTTGTTCAGCTACACCGAACCACTCCTTGCTCTCGCTCGGTACCTCGGTGATAGCTGCTAGTTTGGCCAGCACCGCATGATCGTTTGGAAGCCGGCTGAACTTGACCGGCGAGTCCTTAGCAGATCGGCCTGTCGGGTTCAGCCTTCGCAGTGCGATACAAGTGTACTTGGCTAGTTGGAGGTCAGCTCGGCCATGTGGGCCCAGGCCGAAGCGCAGCATAGCCTCCATCTCTCCTACGACGATCTCGGGTGAAGCAGTCGCTAGCATGCCGAGGACGATGATGGCGCCTCTCCGCTGAGACCGGGAGATCTCTCGCTTCTGAAAGCCATAAATATCCCATAGCTTGGTAATGACGCGGTCCGAGATCATCCCCCCTTTCATCATTGTCGCGAGCAACTGTTCTAGACTGGTTAACTCGGCCGGAGTGGTACCGGATGTGAGACTGATCATATTTCTCGCGATATAAATGGCAGCATCGTTGGGCGTGAAGTGATCGGGCGCCTCGAAGAAGAGGCGCTTGTAACAGTCGATTAGATGTGTTTGGACACCCTTGCCTTCGTCGCTGTTGCCCTTGGTCCAGATCAGACGCATCATTCGTCGGATGCCGACCATGTTATCCTCGACGTTATAGGCATTCCCAATCTCCAGATAGTCCATGGCCTCGATCACTTCAGATTTGTTCTTCGATCCAAGGAGTTGCACAACAACGCCCGTAGCCTGGTGTAGCACCTCTATGAACTTCAGCGCTTCCATGTAGTAACGTTTTGTGAGGGTAAACTTTTCGATGGCTTCTGATGTGGCGGCATCTTCCTGTGCCTTTTGGATAGCCGCTGCCTTTTCTTCCTCTGTCATCTCCGCCGGCTTTTGTGGCGACTTCTGGGGCGAATCGAGTTGGGTGGGTTCGTCTACCAGGGCGGTGGAGTCCGCCTTGGCCTCTCCCAGCCCGGGCTCACCAGCTGGAGGCTGCAGCGCGTTGAGCTGCGCGTCGACGTTGTCCAGTCTTTCCTGCCAGTCCTTCCGAGACAACTGGGCGCCGTGGAGGACGTTGAAGGGGTGGGTTTTGATCAAAGTGCCTAGAAGCTTGACAGCGTTTCGCCTTACGTGACTGCTCTTGTCTTCCAAGCTCTGGCACGCCAGTTCGGCCGCTCTCTGCCTCCTTTTGGGGTACTTCTGTTCCAGATCGCATAATTTGACGTAGACTTGCATGACTCGACACCGACAGTAGGGGTTGATGTCCAAGAAGCGTTCCTCGAGCACATCGAAAAAGGCGTTCAGCTGTGACTTATGATTGTCACTCCTTTCTTCTTGGTTGCTGAGATGGGCAATCATGTTGCCGCAGACCTCGATCAAAGAGCTTCGCAAGGTATGTGACTAAAGGATGCCGAGTTAGCCAGGCGAAAATGGAAGTCACCCAGATTGTAGCACTGACCTCGCTATCTAACTGCTTAGCAAGCATGGTCATCTGTTTGATGACTAGTCTAGGAACAAGTTCGGAGAGCTTCGCTATAAATGTTGATACTGATTTGGGTCCCTTGGTATCGTTCGAGTTGAACTCCTTGTTGCCAATCTCCCGCAATATCTCATCAGCCAGCTGCGGATAGTCGTATTGCTCCGATAGAATATGGAGGAACTCGGCCATGGGCTCCGAGAGGTGTTCGAAGTACGTCAGGTTTTGAACAATAGAAATCTGAGCAGCTGCATCGTGTGTCAGCGGTCTCAACGGCGGTCACCCAGTTTTTACGAGTACATACCATAGCCATGACCGTGGTGCTTAACCGCAATGCAAAGAACTTTGAAAGCATGCATCCTGATAGCCGTGTTCTTTACTCTCTGTTCGCTTTCGAGCACCATGTATACGGGGCGAGTAAGTAGGCCGACAAAAGTATCGCGTTCGCTTGTTGTTAGGAAGATCTTGCCCAGCTTCAGCTTCATTACCTTGGACATGACATCGAGTGCCGACTGCAGTTGGGCGGCGCTATCCCAATGGTCGTCTTTCTCTTTGCTGGCTTTGGACCTGGCACCCTTACCCCGGGCGCGAGACATGGGCGCTGAAGAAGACTTTTCAGCAGCCTTGGTCTCGACGCAAGCCATGGTCCATTGCACGAGGAAGCCGTAGATTTCGAGGAGCGACTTGTGATGAGCGAGTACTTCTGGTTCGTCCGGATTTTCGAGGTCGTGAGTGATGGCGTCGGCCTCGGCTGCCAGGCCGCTCATGACGAGATCGAAGATCTTGCTAAGAGCATGCGTGGGCAGAAACTGCGTGTATCTGGATTGCACGAATAACTTAGAAATAGGTTCCTTTATCGCTCTGCCAATAGTCGATCCTTGATCGCCTTGTCTCTCCTGGTCTCCTTGAGGCTCAAGAGGGGCTGAGAAAGAAGGGGAGCTGGGTGCGCACTTAAGTAAGAACTGCAGCGAGTCAAAATAGGCGCTGCGCATTATGGCATCGGGATTGTCGGCCACGGCGTCGATTATGGGATTTAGCACGGCATTGACGAGGGCGACGTTGGACAGAGACTCGGGGTCTGATTCGCAGTCAACGAGCGCGCCGTCTGCTTCGGGTGTCGCAATCGTGGCGGGATCGCTCATATAATGCTTGAGCGCATCGTTGATGTCGAAGTCGATCGACCCCATGGTATCTGCTATGCTCCTGGCTACAGCGAGGGGATGATGGATACGGTGTTGTTACCTGAGAGGCACCAGGCGAGTGCCAGCGAAGTGTATGTTTCTATCGCCGCAATAATATGATTGATCACAGCAACGGTAAACAAATTAGGTAGTGGCGGCGATCCGTTGTTGTCTCCACACTTGTGGCACAAGACTAGACTCTTCCAGAGAGATTCAACGGTGACGATGAGTTCAAAGGAGGGACACCGTCGCAGTCGTACTCGTAGATATATCCGGAAAGTTGAATGGTTTGATTAAGAGAGTTGCGACTTGCGCTGTTGATTTGATACGCTGTGTGCATAACTTGGCGTCGATGATAGGTACTTTAGTGTTGGGCTGGGGTTTCAGGCGTGGAGGAGGGGTGCCCCTCGGCAACCGATTTGTTTTTGTTTATCAACTCCACACCTCTGTTGGGACGCGCTACGAGTAGATACCAACCAAAAGTTGTCCAAAATTAGCCGGTGCCCCACTTGCTCTCTTGAGCTCTCTACACAAGGTCAAGTACATAACGGTACTTCCCGACTTTGTACTCGAGAACCACTACCCACCCAAAAGCTCAGCCCCGTATGCCTGGATGATGTACATGAACCTGCCGTACCTCAGCCCTGCTCTTTCCCCCACTATCGTACTCTAGCACAGATCCACTAAGACGCTAATCTTCTCGTAAAGTCCCGATACTTTCAGAAACGCGTCAAGGATTATTACAATGATGCCAATTTACGATTGTAGGTGTGGTAAACCAAAGCTCAGTTGGCTAGGCTAGGTGGAATTGTATGCGTCCATTCTTCAGGACACTACCATTGAAAGCTTGCAATCTTTGGCCATCTGTCTAGGGTTATGTTCTCCTGTCCTCGGTGCGAAGATACATTTGACCCGAGAGTTTGAATGTTGACCTTGCCCAACCAGAACACCCTCAGGTTGCTCATTGATGCCAAGATACCTTGTCTGTCTCTAGACATTTGGCATTGAAGGTAGTATCCGCTTCGATCTTCTTTGCAGGCCCGTTCAGTAACGCATTTCCGACTGTCGTGTCATAAACGAGAAAAAGAAGAGCCGGCGAAAACTCCAGGGCACGGACATAGGGTTTTCAAGTCACTTTCGCCCAAGTTCCTCCTCCAATTGCCAAGGAAACAAGGTCGATATGATGGAAGAAGAGCCTTTTCGAATACACGAAGATGCTCGGTATGACATGGGCATGGACAAACTATCAGACCGAGACGACCCGGCACAAACGGAGCGTGCGGATGACGATTACGAAGAACATGATGAATACGATGAACATGATGAACATGACCAACAAGCCCGACATGACGAAATAGGAAGAGATATTTACGACGGAAGAAACCACGAAGCCGACGACGACCCCGAGTCGGAATCTACCGAGGATGAGGACGACACGATAGACACGGCAGTTCAGCGGGACATGATGAAACTACAAGCCACATTTCCCCATTTCAGGGAAGAGTACCGTCTTATCAAGCGCATCGGCGAAGGCACGTTTTCAACTGTATACAAGGCCGAAGACTTGCGCTACGACCAATATGTCAACCGATGGGATCTCGACGCCGATGATGGACATTGGACACCTCCACCACTCAAGTCGCTCTCCAACACCAATGCCGCATCTCGTCGCCCTCGACGGAAGCCCAAGTTTGTAGCGATCAAAAAGATATACGTCACTTCATCCCCCTCCCGAATCCATAACGAGCTTGAACTCCTCCACGACTTGCGCGACTCTCCTTCTGTCTGCCCATTGATCACCGCATTCCGACAAGCAGATCAAGTCCTCGTAATTCTACCCTACTTTCGTCATCAGGATTTCCGAGGGTATTATTCAAAAATGAATACATACGACACGCGGATTTACCTAAGATCACTTTTTACCGCGCTCGCGGCGGTGCATGCAAGGGGCATAATCCACCGTGATATCAAGCCGACAAACTTCCTATACGACCCCGATAAAAAGCGGGGAGTGCTAGTTGACTTTGGTCTAGCGGAGCGGGAAGGGACCGACTCGAAGCCGTGTCTTTGCCATGAAGACCGCCAGGTTCGAAAACAACGCCTGCAACAATCCGTAGCCTTCAACTCGGTCCAGACTGGGCCGACGCCGGGGTATCCCAAGCAGGACACGCGTCCGTCGCGGCGAGCCAACAGAGCAGGTACGCGTGGATTCCGCGCGCCAGAAGTATTATTCAAGTGCACGGAACAAACGACCAAGATCGACATCTGGTCGGCTGGCGTCATCCTACTCATCATCCTCTGCAAGCGCTTCCCCTTTTTCAACAGCGCAGACGACATCGAGGCCATGATCGAGATCGCAACCATCTTCGGAAGCAAGCGGATGAAGCTGGCGGGTCAACTCCACGGTTGCATGTTCGACACGACTATCCCGACGATTAGCGGCCAGGGCTTCTCGTTCGAGAAGATCATGCTGTGGAGCACGTGCAGAAGCGATGGCGGTAGGGACGGAAAGTCAAGCACCTTGACGCAGGAAGAGAAAGGCGCTATCGAGTTCTTGCAGAGATGCATGGATCTCGACCCTACCAAGAGGATCAGTGCTGAGGAGGGATTAAGACATCCGTTCTTGCAGGTTGAAGAATTGGAGCCGGATATGGATGAAATGGATGAGGAGGTCATGATGTTGTGAGAGGGATGGGGTGGGGGATATACCCTACAGGTCATTATGTCTTTAATGTCTTACCTCATGTAAAGCGGAAGCCAGTGTGTAGTACGTGTAGTCTGTAGATGCAGCCATGGCAGCACTGTACGAAACACAGTAAAGAGATTAATCGGACATCAACCGAACTCCCCGTGATGGTATTTGCTTAATGTACTTTCTTTTTTCATGTTACAGGTTTGCTCAGACCAACTGCAGACCATCTGTCTGGATATGGTATCTCGAACTACCTAACATCTTGTGATTCGAAAAGCCTACATGGAGCGGCAATGAGGTGTATACAGCATGCTGTTTTGTTGCCCAGTGTATCCCGTCTGGTCTACCTCTACCCTTGTTTCTGCCTCCCTCCCCAATCATCGTCCTACCGTACAGTGCCGCCTAGAGGTAGGTACAAACTCAAACACCCTTGTCCTAGACAAACAAAAATAAACTCCGTAAAAGAGTAAATACAATAAAGGCCAAATGCAGTGCTGACTCCAACTCCCAACAGCTGGGAATAATAATCGGTATCAAGTTATACATGCGAAACGAGAAAACCGCCTCTACTGCCGAACAACCAGCCTGGCAAGTATCTTTTTCGCTCCTCGATCTAACGCCACAGACATAACTTCCCACTGCTCGTCCCGCCCGCAACCCAATTATGAACAGGGTGGAACTCGGTAACAGCAGGAACAGCCGTGATGCCCTCGCCATCAAGTTGCGCGAGCTGTTTTCCCGCACTATCATATACATCAACGAAGCGGTTCATGCTCGCAATGACGAATTTCTCGACCCCGTCGGCCGGATTACTTTGCCAATGCGGCTTCAAGATGGTCACCCATCTGCCGGACTGGTTGTTATGCGGTACCTTTACGATGGGCTCCATTGTTTTGGTTGAGATGTCCTGGCCCGGTTTCCACTTGGCTGCTTCCGACATGTCGTAGATCTTGACAGTGTCGTCGTAGGACGAAGTCGCGATGTGGCCGGTGCGATTCCACGATGCGTGGGATACGGATAGACGGGAGTGGTGTTCTCCCAAGAGGGAAGGGTGGCGTAGGTCGCCTTTGCCTGTGATCATGCGTAAATCCCAGATCTTCAAAGTGCGGTCTAGGGAAGCAGTCGCGACGAGATGCGGGAGTAGAGGATGCAGGGAGAAACCGCCGATTTTGTTATCGTGTAAGCTCCAAATCTCGGCTTTCGCCTTTGTACGACGATCGATGCGGCCGAGGGATCCTTCTAATGTGGAGAATATGATGATGTCTTTTTCCTCGGGCGATATGTCGATGCAGGATATCCCTAGTTCGTCTTCGTCTGCCTCGGGTGCCCAGAGCTGGCTGCTAATCTGCGTGGGCAAGTCTAGACATCGTATCGAGCTGTCGTAGGAACTGGTGATGACCGAGTTTTGATCAAACATGGGGATTTTGATGCAAGTGATGGTCCGTGTATGGACTTCGAAAGCACCGATTTCGGGTAAAGGGACCTCGAAGTCCTCGTCGTCGTCCTCGGGATAATCAGGTGTCTTCTGAGACCCGTCGAAAAATCCCAATGTGCCCTTTTTGTCGCCGGCTAACACAAAAGGCTTATCCAACATTGGATGAAAGGTCAGGGCATACACTCTTTCCTGGGTGATTTTTATATCTACATAATCGGTCAGCATATCCAGAAGTCGGTAGAGTGAGTGGGTGGGTTGCGGTCTCACCGTTTGGCTGCCAACCATCATACAATGTCAAGTCATTCAAGTCTTGCCGTAATGACTTCAGCTTGTCATCCGCCGTCTCTTTGATGTCGTCTTCGGTAAATGTCCTAACACCCGGCTGTGCTCCCCGTACCAGGCTAGAGAGCGCATCTGCACTCGACCATCTCTTACCCTCAACCTGAAGATCGGAGAGATTCAAATCGCCGTTGGTCCGCACCCGCTTCGGTTCCCGATCTTTCAGTTCCACGGGGATATCCTCAAGCTTTACCAGCGGCTCTCTCGAGTCTGTATTGGCGCCGGCAGCAAGACGGGCGCTTTGCCGAACCGGCATAACTCGCGTGCGCACCGCTGGTTCCGCGGCCTTCCGCTTTCTTGGCGCAGCTGGTCTGGGAGCTGGAGCGGCAGCCTTTCTCATCTTGGCGCCGATTTCGGCCGTATCTTTGAGCAGTTTGGCGTTTTTCGCCACATTCTCTCGCCGCCGCGCCTCAAAGGCACTTATCTTTTCGGGCGCCATGACTGATGAAGTCAGACGGGGCACCTCGGGGGCCAAATGGTTAATACCAACGAGGAAAATCAAATGCGCCAGGCGCGTCAAGGTAAGAGGTAAGAGGTAACGTATTGAAAAGGGATAGAGAAACACAGAAAGCCAAGTAACAGCATGTAAGTATGCGACTGGCTAAACAAGGAAGAAAGGGTAACAAGGAATGAGTTGTATGGTGCGTGGGCTGCTTCTCAGGCGCTTCCTGAAGCTTGAATCTGAAGAATGTATGCCAGAGACGAGTATGACGATGGTGGGAGCGGCGCCAAAGAAAATCAATTAACGCGAGATCATGCGTCTTCGCGTCTGGTTTGTCAAAACTTGTCCCACCTTTCATAGCGCTAAGCATATATACATTATTTAGAGTGTACTTTTTAGAGCAGTTATAGCGGGCTTAATGCAGCTACCGCCGCGCAAGGTACATTTCAGGTACATCCAATGCCAAGCAGTGTAGATAGTGCAAGGTACTCGTACATGATTTTAAATTTTCAGATCGCAAGACTTGATCGCAGCTCGGTTCTTGCCACCGCGTTTTTCATGTTCTTCTCCAATCAACTTGTATTATTATTGGTACGTTGGTACCCATGAATTAGAATAGACATTTTAAGAATCTCCATCATTATTTTTATAGTATCATAATCTATTTGCTTTGCCGACTGCCCTGACTATTGCCCATATTTTCAATATCCGGCGCATTCCTTATAGATTATTTTTTACACACCCTGTCTAATAACGCGACGAAGATGCCGTTCACGTTAATGCCCTTCCTTTACCAAACGAGGACGATCCTCCGAATACAGCCACAACGTGCCTCTGCCGCTATCGTGCGTTCCTTCCATACCGGACGCGCCAGGAATAAAAAACCCGAAGACATCCCCTTCGACTACGAAGTCGGCCGACCAGAATACGAAGAAGAGGTCCCGCCAACAGGGCCTGATGTCAAGGGCACAATCACACCGTCGGAGCGCCTGATTTTCGAACGAATCTTTGCCGATATACAGGCCCGAGGGCTTAAGCCTAATGTAACCAACGATACGCCGGAGACTGGGAACACGGGCGGGGGAGGAGGACACCGGTCCGCCATGCTCATCATGCAACAAGCCGCCTACGAATCTGGCCAATCCCGTCCTACCACCATTTCTTCCCCGGCTCTCCTTACCGGCGCGTCTTCCGATCGTGCCAAGGCTCTGATGCGTTTCCCGCCTGAATTACGGAATGCCGCTAGCAGAGCTCTAAATGCTATATATTACGAAGCTACCGGGAGACCACCTGCAGATCAACAATCGAGCACACCACCGACCAAAACTCCGTCTCCTCCCAAGACGGAATGGAAGTCGCAGGCTACGTCCTTTGACCGCACTCTCGAAGTGGATAACAAGAGAGCTGCCGAACGGGCTCGGGTGGAGGGCTTGATCACAGACGCCAAGACGGATTTCGAGCTCTGGGACGTTCTGGAAAAGGAGGTCTTCACTATGCCTGCCCGGATGGGCATAGTCAGGGGCAATGGTCAAGAATCTGATTCCAAGCCTCGGTCGAGGAAACGGAAGGCCAGCCGAAAAGCCGCCGCAAGTGAACAAACCGTCGAAAGTGCAGAGTCTACTACCGAGACAGCCAATGTTGAGGATACGCCAAGTACTTCGGAAAACGCATCAAGCACTGAAGAAGCGGACACGCTAAGCATCTATCTCCATGGACCTCTGTACCCAGCCTATCTCTTGCTGGCCCTTCGCCGACTCGATACGGCGTTCGGGGCACCTTCGCAGCTCGTCCATAACCTCCTGCCTCGGATCAAGGAGCTCGGACTCGAATCTTACGTCTTGGGCGTCTCGACACCATTTTTCAACGAGCTCATTAGCATCAACTGGACTCGTCGGGGCAACCTGTCGAGGGTGTTGGAACTTTTGGAAGAAATGCGGCATTGCGGTCTATATTTCGACAAGCGGACTGCCTCCCTCCTCAACGACATTGACGACGACTTGCATCACATGGCGGACAACTATAACAGCGGCGGATTTGGACAAGCGCTGATGACGATGCCTGAATATGAGCCTGTGCAGCGAGAGCGAGTCCAGCAGTGGCAAAATATAGTCGATATCTCCATCAACGAAAGGGCGCGAGATATGGAGTATATAGAAGAGGCTGTATAAATATAACACCACACATGTATTATCATACCAATGTACCTATCATATATCATTGCCCCTCCAGACACGACTTTGTACCATATTTGGGTCAAAAGTGAAACTGACGAAGGAAAAAGGTCTCATCAACTCCTTTGTATGCGTTCCATCCTTTATTCATACGAGTCCCGATTACCATTCTTAAAGCCGCCGCACTCTGTTCCGATTCCATAACTCCGAACCCAATTTTCGTTGCATTTTGAACCTAGCATCTACCTCACCACGCCTCCCATTTCTGCCCTCCGATAGCAACAAGCCGATTAAACAACTCATCTCTCAAAGGCAACGCCGTAACACGCCACATATTCCCCCTCCTATCAGTAATCTCCAACCCATCATTCACCTCTCGTCCCAAAGACCAGCCTACCACAATCTTCGCCTTCCAACCGTATCCCCCTATTTTCTTCAGTTCTTTTATATCGCCGATAGCAATACTCCACAGTGGATCCAGCTCATCAACCTCTCCCCCTTTCTTAGTCGTGCTAAATCCCACTGCAGGAATCGTCGATTTCGTCGTGATGTATACCCTTCCTTTATGCCCATTATACCGTGCCTCGAAATCCACCGGTCCCGTCTTCTGTAAATACTCCTCTTCGCGGGGCGGAGGTACCGCGCCAAGACGGTTCCGCGCGGGTTGGGAACCTACTTTGGCGCGCGCCGCGTCGCCTGCTATAGCGCTTTTCACGGTACCTTTGAGCGCGCCTTTCACGGCTCCTAGGATCCTGCTCCCTTTGTGATGATGCTTGGAGGTCGGGCTGGGTTTTGCCGCGTCGATGTCTGCGCCGCTTGTTTCATGCGCTGTGGTGGGATCATGCGCCATTGCGACTTCGAGTTCGGCGTCCGTCGCGTTCAAGGGCGGTTCGGCACCCGTCGCGCGGAGTTCCCCGTCGGTTATACCCGCCGGTCTATCCGGTGGTGGTGAATGTACGCGTGGCGCGGGGGGGAGAGGCGCTTTGTTTGCTTCCCCGATTCGGAGGAGGGTTAGTGTCAGTTGGGCATTTGTCGGCGCGCCTTTGAGAACTGTGTTGCGGAGTTCGAGAGCGCGTTGCCAGTTCGGGTAGGTCATGTTTAGCCAGTGGAATGCAGGGGTGAGGACGGGATCGCCGAAGAAGAGGAGGCCGAAGGTAAACGTTGCGCCTTTGACAAAGAGGTAGGATGTCACGAAGAGGGATGTGAGGAGTAGGGGCGCGATGAGGCCGGCGAGACGGATGCGGTAGATATCGGGCGGGAAAGGAGGAGTGGGTGACAGGGCGTTGGCTAGACGTTCCCAGTTATCTGTTGCGTCGGAGATGCCGTGCATGACAGGACGCATTTTACTCCATACTGCGTTTTCAACGGGGACTTTGGTCTTGTCGTGTTTTTTGGAGCCGTCTTTTGCTTCGGCTGCTGAGATGGCTACTTCTGTGGGGTCGGGAGCTTTCTCTTCAGCCGAGTCGCCGTCCGGGGGATTTCCCTGGGGATGTTTGCCTGTGGCGCTGGTGACTACCACAGCTGTGACACCGTTGAAGAAATTGCTTGCTTCCTGTTCGACTGCTTCGCCTTTGTGGTTCTCTGGGGCACCTGTGGCACTCTCGTGGCTTCCCAAGACCCCAGCTTTGGGTTTTTGTACTCCGCCGGATTTAGAGTCGACGAGGGAGATGGGAGCTGGTGGGAAGAGAATAGGGCGAGAAGGAGGGTATATGATCAGGGTTATAACTGTTATTAGTATAAGGGGGGTGATGAGGTTGAAAAACCATGCGATGAAATAGGCCTAGTATGCGTGTTAGTAACTGTGTATTTCTGAGAGAACAACAAGGCTTATGCTTATGCGTACGGTACAGAAACATGCTGTTCGTCGTGATTCGCGCCATGAGCGGAGACGGGCGACATGTTTAACTGCTCCTAATAAAGGTATCGCAACCCTGAGGTACCAATGTTAGTCTCGGTTGTAGGTCTGATATGAGATGGCCCGTTCGAATAGATGTAATATCACCGCGTCTTATATGGTAGAGGTCAGTACGTACGACATGTAAAATCTTTCCACCGTTGCCCTCAACTTATCAGGAGAAAACTCCTCTTCATCGGAAATATTGAGATCCAAGTCTCCCGGTACCGGCGACGTGACCTCTTTGACATGGTACGTTTGCTGTCACGTGTCAGATTCGCCTTTCCACATATTTTACACACAGTTGAGTAGTACCTTGTTGAAGCGGCGTATGAGAAGCCATAAGTCCTCATTACCTAACCCTCCAACCAAAGGTGCCGGTATGTTTTCCTTCTTTTCATGCCACCCCAGGTTGACCACCTCGTCGTTGCGAGGGTATTGCGCAACACCCTTCTCATCGTGGCCGTCCATGGCTAGGGAGTGTGAGAGGGTTGGTTCCTCGGTTATGCTGTTTGCGGCCTTCTGTTGCGCGGGATCTGTAGCTTGTGTTGTCGCAGGGACGGGCAATACATTGGCCAACTTTGTGTAAAGGGAGTCTTCTCCCTTTGCACCTTCTGTTTCTGCCATTATAGGTTGATTATGCACCTAGGCGAGTATAAGACAGTAAACGTCAAGTTCAAAATGGAAGTTACAAGACCACTTCCTACGGGCAGCATCGAATGAGAGAGGAATCATGTTCCCGTCTATTTACGTGTATAAGTCCATGAGATCAAGCCCGCTTATTCCTTCCGACCATAACCCCACCACTTGCGTCACCAGCCGGTTCCAATTCACCGGAGCAAATCCCTAGCGCACACTGCGATTTCGTCGCTTCTTGACCGGTTGAAAGAAACTCAAGAATGCGGTGACGTCGGAGGCTTCAGTCTTCAACAATAAGTTTTACTCGTACCCTTGAATCGGTTATGCATAAAATCTAAGTGGGTCTTTTAAGGTACGATCGGATAGATCGTCGAATCCCGCGATATGCCTTTTACACGTAGCTGCGTGCACGTACATCAGCCTAGATCTGTTTCAGAATCCAGAAGATCATCTTGTAATTCTCTCCGGCGACCATCTCAGAAGTATATAATTGCGGCCTGTCGCTACCCCTCGTCTCTGCTAGGCCATTGATACTGTATCTTTGGTCGGTCGCTCACCTCTTACCCTGGAGACCGGCCGGACCCTGTTTGTGCAAATAAGGATGTCAGTAGAAGCCGACCATTTTCTTCCTCTTATTACGATTTATGTCTTATTAACCTCGCCAATTTATTCTCGCTACACATTCTTTAATCGAGCCTAAAGTTGTCGCGTTGACAAAACCGCAAATAGTTGGAAATCGATTTCATGTATGCGACGTGAAGGTAATAAGGGGAACCGTGATAGGTGCATAGATGGCCTACATTCATAACGAAAGACAAAATGCCTATGAACGAAACATCGTCCTAACAGGTTCCCCATAATAGATCAGCGATGACGAGAACCATCTATGACGACATTGTTCATCACCACCAGCATCTGTTGGTAACGACGACCATGAATCGGCACGTACTTGTACGTAGTAAAGTGCATGTGTAATGTGAGGTAGAAATTCAAGTTGTTTCCCTGTTCTTTCTCCCTCTAGAGACGATTTTATGACTATATAGAACTTTGCATTTTCACTCAACAACAACACCTGCAACTTGCGATTAATACCTATAAACCCGCTCAGTACAATTTCTTCCATTTATCCTCCAACTGTGAGAACATCATATTGAATATAGCCAAGATGCCGTCAGATCTTGTATTCCAGCTGGCCGGCACTTGTAACGAGTACCCATGGGGAAGGAAGGGTACCGAGTCAATGGCAGCCAGATTATGTGAAAAAACTCCTGGCTCCGGCTTCAAAATCGACCCTAGCAAGACATATTCTGAGATGTGGTTCGGCGATTACCCCGATTTCCCTGGTCGGAAACTCGATTCCGGCGAGCCCTTAGCAGATGTTCTCCAACGCAACAAGGAGAAACTACTGGGCAAAAAGGTCATTGAGCGATTCGACGGACAACTACCCTATCTCCCCAAGATCCTTTCTATAGCGAAAGCTCTACCTTTGCAGATCCACCCTAACAAAGATCTGGCGACCAAGTTGCACGAGAAAGATCCGGAGAACTTTACTGATCCTAACCATAAGCCCGAGATTGCCCTCGCCTTGTCCAAGTTCGAAGTCTTTGCTGGCTTCAAGCCTTTGGAGGAGATCGCGCCACTGTTCAAGTTGGATCCCTTGAAGAGACTCGACTCGATAGACAAGTGGACAAATGAAACATTGCGGAACGTCACTCGCGAGTTACTCAAGCTTGATCAGGGCACTGTGAAATCGATACAGTCCGATCTTGGAAAGATTTCTAAAAGCGAGTATGGCGATGCAGCCTATATACTAGATCTTCTTCCCCGCTTACAGGATCAATATGGCCCCGAAGATGCCGGCAGCCTGGTTGCACTTTTGTGCATGAATTACATGGTCTTTAATGCTGGTGATGCCATTTTCATCCCTGCTGATGGAATCCATGCGTATCTATCCGGTGACATTGTCGAATGCAGTAAGTATAAAGTCTCTTGAGAGCCATTACGGGATGAATACTTCCCGTCTCATATTATTTATTGACTTGCAGGTTACTGACGACTCGAATAGTGGCCCGCTCGAACAACGTATTAAACGTCGGTTTCTGTCCGCCAGCTGACCGTAACAACGTTGACATGTTCGCCAACACCTTGACTTTCAAGGCTCACAGCAAGGAAGACGTGATACTCCCGGGTAAGAAGAGCGATAAAGGAAAGAAGGGGAAGACTCTGATCTACAACCCGCCCATGAGCGAGTTCGACATGCTGAAGACGGACTTGGGCAAGGGCGAAAGCGAAGAACTCACTCAGAGTGAGGGGCCGGGTGTTCCGATAGTCACTTCTGGACAGGGTATCTTGCGTGCTGATGGCGAAGAGTTCAAGTTGTCTGAAGGGTACATCTTCTTCATCGCTCCTGGTGTTTCGGTTCAGCTGGAGACACAGGACGGATTGCAGACTCATATGGCGGTCGTTTAGGAGCTATCTATAGTTTGAGTTATGAATCTAGACAGCGTATGATAATGAAGATTAAATAACTAGCCTTTCTTTCCCCAACTGTAATGTTTGGTGGCGCGTTTCTTGTAAGCAGAGGTCTGTTGGACCAAATGGGCATAGTTGGCACCGCCTACCCTGGAACTGCGGGGATACCCCTTTCTTTGAGTCGATCGGAGCCTAGTCCAGACTCCAGTCGACCACGTCTTTCACTCATTTAATATCGACTACAGAAGCGGCATCATCCAAAAGGACTTCAGTTACATCGGGCTATGAAATGCGTATGCTTAATATGGCTAATCGCGCTTCAGCAGAGATTCGACCCAGTCTTCTCATATTATATACCGAAACGATTGTGCCCCCTGGCCATCCTCCTCATCCCGTCGCATCGAATCCAACTCGCGGTTTTCTCTATGCAAAAGCAAGCTCAAAAAAACAGAAGTCACAGCAACAACCAAACAAAACGAAAAAGACACCCACGACCCCTTTCTATAATAAGGCCCCTCATCCGACGGAAACAAATTCGTGCCAAGCAACGGACCTGCCTGGCCTAACATGGCAAAAATAGCATATCCACCCGCTCTCTTACTCTCCGTATTATGCGTATTAGATACCCATGGCAACAAGATGGCAACACTGACGAAGATGGTGATGGCTAGGTAGACGCCTAGATATCGCGGCGCGGCTGCTTCCGTGGTGGCGAGGAGGAGAAAGCCGATGGCAGATATGATACTAAAAAAGGAGACGAAGGGACCGCGTAGTCGGACGCGGTCGGAGATGAAGGATGTGGTGATCATGAGGATGAAGGTTAGGAGGTAAGGGGGTGCGGAGAGGCCGTTGGCTTGGAGACGGGTGAAGGAGCCGATTTGGCTGATTATGGTGGGGACGAAGAGGGGGAGGGAGGCGAAGGAGACGTTGCAGCCGAAATACATTAGGCCCGTCAGGTAGCCTGTATCGTTTGATGATGAATTTAGTGATTTTTGCTCGTCATCCTGGGAGATTTCGTGTTACTTACTGCGATAGTCCTTAAAAGCCGCTAGATAATCCCTCCACCTAAGACCGGTATGATCGTCAACATCAGCCGTCTGTTCACGACTCACCATAATCTTGGCGACTTGCTTCTCGCGTTCCGACAGGAATTTTGCGCTGGCAATATCATCTGGGAAATTGAACCAGGCCACGACTGCCATGATGAAGGTCGGTAACCCTTCTATCAGGAAAAGGATCCGCCAAGGGGCAATACTGCCTTTGATCTGGATTATGGCGTATCCGAGCGCGCCGCCATAGGCGTTTGCTAGGGCCGAGCCGGATAGAAATATCCCTTGGCGGAAACCAACTCTATCACGTGGGTAGAAGAAGGATAGGTATACCGGGACACCGGCATACATTGCCTCCGTGGCGCCGAGGAGAAGGCGGAGAACGATCATGCTGTTGAAGTCGCCTTTTGATTAGTAGGTATTAATTGGCTTGAAAATGGGTTATGGGCTGGTGAGAAGATGTTAATACGAACCCGCCATAGTTCTGTGCCGCTGCTTGTGCTGCTGAGATTGTCGCGAAAGAACACACGATACACGTGACCCATACATGCGCGGAGAAGTGCTTCCATCCTGCAGAAGCAGACTGGAATATAATATCTTGTGTTTTTCATCCTCGTCAATAATCAAATATCTTTGAGTCTAATTAGAAGGAATATGGTGACTTACACGTGACATAAAAAAACGTGCCCAGGGTTGAATACTGGTCTCCCTTGAGCCCGATACTCTCGTCTAGACCGGCGACATGAGCGTTTCCTAGATTTGATCTGTCCAGAACTGATAGAGAGTATATGATGAATATCATGGGCATGAGATGCCAGTCTAGCTTTCTTATCACTGCTTTCTCCTCCTCTAGTGTTGGAGGTTCGTTGCCGTCGGGTCGAAGCGGTGAGTTTGAGATTGAGCCCGAAGCCTGGCGTTGCTGCCTCTCGTCTTCTAATGGCTCAATGCCGTCTTTGGTCACCTTATTCGACATATCGACGAGGGCGACTAAGACTAATGCCACCTTTCACTATAGGAGTCCGATCGTGGAGGCGAAGTAGCTGTATTGTCCCGATATCATAGGAGATGGGTATGCGGCATAGAGGGGTTTGATAAAAACCGTCGTATATCTAGAATGTCGTGTCACCTCGGCCGAATTTTCTGCTGCATGGTTTAATCTTAAATGCCTCCAAAGGAGAGGCCCGGAACTCTATCATTTCTTGGGAGTAGGAAATCATCAAAGTTACTGTCCTCCACACGTGACGAATTACATAAGGTGCCTAATACGCTCGTGCATATTTGAGAGTAGACGTAGGTACCTAAAGTTGGAAATTTGAGACGTAACTTGTGAAGTTGTGCGGGGGCTGCCTGCCGCGATTTCCGATCTCCGACACGCGCCTGCTATGATGGCATTTACGTACTCTAGATTTGACTTTGATAGGTCTGTAGATAGGTACTTACATGACCGGCAATGCAGGTGCCTCCTCAGTTGGTGTGGGTGTGTGCGTAAGGATTGGCTGATCTTGGCGCAACATGGGAAAATGACATCCATTTTCTCGCCTCTAGATACCAACACCCGGACGATGTTACTGTATGCTAGCCAGTACAGCTTCTCTGTTATGATGTTATTGCATAGGTACTTACTTATGCTAGAGATACTCGATATATGTTCGATTCGTGTTGGTAAGGGATGTGTACCTGTAATCCAAGGTATCTGAGGTCAGATTGCCGCGGAAATCCATATTCGTAGTCGGCAGAATTATGCACCAGAGTACAGTGTGTATACCGTACTGCATAGCTTACACTGTGATGCAGGTGACAGTGACACGCCTGAAAATACCTACCGACTCGTACTTCCGTTGCCACTATTTGAAGTGACGTTTGCGGGACGCGGGGTACTCTCCTAAAGATCACCGTCCACCATTAGACGTACGGCGTGAGCTGTCACGCATCCCAGCTGTGGAATTCTTCACAGACATCCCCATCTCTTCGTCGGATGATCCGAATAGCTCTCGGGGTGGGCCCGACTACGATGGTATCATCTTGTGGGGACCTAGGAGCCGTGAGCCGCGACTTCCTTTAGGTATTTGACCAAGACCGAGTGCACTCTGTCTAGACTGAGTCTTGAGGTGAAAAGTTTGGCCCGGAATCGAGAGAAGAGAGTAGGTATCTATCAAGCTACCAAAACAGCGTCAATCATTTGACAAACGGAGACCCAATGGAATTCGACGAGATATTCGACGTCGTGATAGTCGGCGGTGGGAATGCCGGGTTCTCTGCAGCTACCACGGCGGCTCAAAATGGTGCTCGTGTACTGTTGGTTGAGAAAGCGCCGCTCGATGATGCCGGAGGCAATACGGTATGGATCAATGTGGTCCCCTGCTCTGGAAGCAAGTATTTTGCGCGGCCCATATACTAACACGCACCAGTATTTCACGGCGGCGGCATACAGATGCTGCTTTGACGGACTAGACGACTTATTGCCCTACCTGTATCATGAGGAGGGCACGAAAGGCTTGCCGCAGGACCTTGTTGACCGTATCGAGATGGCGCCATACACGAAATCGGACTTCCATGCGGTAATAAGCCATCCTTGTTTTGTACGGGGGCGATTTATCTAACATTTACCTCTCGGTAGGATATTAAACGCGTTACGAAGGGACGGGCTGACCCGGTCTTAGCGAGACTGCTGGTGGACGAATCGCGCGGTGCTGTACAGTGGTTAATGGACAATGGAGCCAAATTCGCGCTGTCATATAATAGACAGGCTTTCCAGGTGGGTGGAAAGTATAGATTTTGGGGCGGCATGGTCCTGAACATGATCGGTACTACGCTCAACAACTCCTAGACACGATTACTGGACATATTACGCAGAGCAAGCTAACGAGGCGAGATTACAGGACAGGGCAAAGGTTTGTTCCAGTGGCACCTCGATCTTGCAAGGACGAATGGTGTCGTAGTGCGGTTCAGCTGCCCGGCCATCGACCTGGTGACACATCCGAGCACGAACGCAGTAATAGGAGTCAAGGTATATGCCAACGGAAAATTCAGCACGATCGGTGCCAAAGGCGGCGTTGTTCTTGCCAGTGGTGGGTTTCAGGCCTCACCCGCTCTTCGGACGCAATACCTCGGTCCCGGCTGGGACGTTGCGCATGTACGTGGCACAAAGTACAATGTGGGAGACGGCCATGGAATGGCAGAAAAGGTCGGGGCCAAGCTAGAGGGCAATTTCTCCGGTTGTCACTCGGTAGCGTGGGATGCGAACTCTCCTCGCGACTCGGGTGATAGGCACCTGACGAACCAGTTCACAAAATCGGGCTACCCCCTGGGGATCATGGTGAATGTGGAAGGCAAACGATTCGTGGACGAAGGGTTCGACCTCCGCAACTTTACATACGCCGTCTTTGGTCGTGAGATTCTGAAGCAACCCCAAGGCATAGCCTTCCAGGTCTGGGACGCGGACGGCGCAGGGTGGTTGCGTGAAGAGGAGTATGGTGACGATGTCACGACGAATCTGATAGCTGATACGTTGGAGGAACTGGCGGATATTTTGGTGACGAAAGGACTGGCGAGTAAGACACAGTTCCTGGATACCATCGAGCAGTTCAATTCAGCCTGCTATAGCTTCCAGAAGGAACATCCGACGAAGACCTTTGACCCATCCGTCAAAGATGGCATGGCGACGACTGGCCTCTCTCTACCCAAGACCAACTGGGCCACGCCGATCCAGAAGGGACCATTCCGGGCCGTCGAGGTAACTTGTGGCATCACTTTCACATTCGGTGGTCTTGCTGCTACGCCCAAGGCAGAAGTCATAAGTGAAGCCACTCGACAACCCATCGATGGTCTCTGGTGCTGTGGAGAGTTGCTAGGCGGCTTGTTTTATCATAATTATCCCGGTGGTAGTGGACTGACGATGGGGACTATCATGGGAAGAGCAGCCGGACGAGGGGCGGCGGAGAGGGCCAAGCGACAACCGGTCAACTTTAAATCTTACCTTTCAACGGCATGAATCTTTCGGGGCCGGGTATATATTCCAGATAGGACTTAAACCGACTATCCGAGTGCAGGTTCCAGGTTACTGGGGAATGTATTCGTCCTTATATCTGCATCAGGCCACTGTCACTAAGAAGCAGAGCAAAAGGATTCTATCATCACACATAAAAGTCGTGGTCCTGTAGGTAACTCATCGTGTACTTCAACAGTTGGTGGCAAGACATTGGCCAAGGCCACGTACAAATCCAAGCTGTCGTTTGAACATGAAGTTGTACAGTATAATTAACGAAAGCAGTACTGCTAGGAGTCTAGGACTACATCTAGGCGAAAGATGCATGAAGCAGACCAGCTCTCCTTCTAGCCAGTCTCTCCTCCATAAGCTCCTCATAAAAGTGAGAAACCCAATTACAGATGACTGATCGCGTATCAGCCGGATCGATAATCTGTTCCACACCAAACGCATTTGCCGTCCTCACCGGATTCACTTTATCAGAAAGTTAGTCTTATCCCAACTCACAACGTACTCAAGGCAACAAAGAAAGACAAACAGAAGAGGGGGAACTTACTCAAATGATTATACTCAGCCTCCAACTTGGCGTAAAGCTCATCAGCCAATTCCTTACCCCCCTTCCTCTCCGCCTCCTTCAACTCAAACGAATGCCCGACCTCTATCCCCCCCTTCAGCGGTAAAGACCCCCAATCCCCACTCGGCCAAGCAACCCTCATCCTGGGATCTCGACAATCCAACATGACCCCGCCCGCGACACCATACGCCCGTCTCGTGACGATATTATACACCGGCATCGTGGTAGAATAATACGCCATGGCGAGATTAACCCCATGTCTCATCGTCGCCGACCTCTCCGCCACCGTGCCGATCGCGTAGCCGGGTACGTCGACGAACTGCACCACGGGGAGATTCATCACATCGCACAATTTTAAATGTTTGGTAATCTTTTGCGAACCTAGCGCGTCGAGGGCTCCACCAGTGGAACTCTCGCAGTTATTCGAGATTATCCCTACAGGATGGCCGGCGAAGCGTGCTAGGCCGACGATGGCGGTTGTTCCCCATAGAGAACCGATTTCGAAGAAAGAATCTTTATCCACGATGAGGTGGATTAGGCGACGCGGGTCGTACATGCGTTCCTTGCGACGGGGGATTAGAGACCGGAGGGATTCCTCGCGACGGGTAGGGGGGTCGGGGGAGGGGATGATGGGGGGTGAGGAATAGCCTGAATTAGGGAGGTAGGAGAGGACGCGGTGGAGTTGGGAAAATGCGTCTTGTTCGTTGATGGCTATGTTGTCTATTGTTCCGTTGCGACAGTGCACTTTTTTTTTTTCTTTCGTTAGCTGTACTTACTCATTTACTTTCACGGGAAAAAAGATGAAAAAAACTTACTATCAGGCCCCCCCAGCTCAGCCATACTCAACCCCTCCTCAAACGTAGCCCCTTTGACAACCTGCGGGCCGGCATTAAACAAACTCCCCACGTTCGCCGCCATGACACTGAAATGACAAGCCGTCACCCTCGCCGCCCCCAGCCCAATCGCAGGTCCCAACACAGCGCCCAGGTTCGGTATCCCCATATTCAACTGCTGAAACACGGGTTCGAAACCAGGTAAGGGCGGGATATAACTAAACCCCTGTTTCCGAATCGTCGTCACGCTCCCCCCGCCGGATGACCCGTCCACGAGCTTGATGATGGGTAAGCGCAGCGATAGGGCCAGTTTCTCGATATATAGTGTCTTCTCGAATAATGCGCCGTCGGCGTGTCCGGCCCGGAGGGTATAGTCGTCTGCCGTGAAGACTATTTTTCGGCCAGATAGACGGCCGTAGCCTTGGACGCTGTTGCTTGGTGTGAATGCTGTTGGAACTTCTTCTTCTTCTTCGTCCCCTTCTTCTTTTTTACTCCCCTCTTTTGAGGTTGTATTCTTGCTCCAGGTCACTTCCCCTGCTACACTGCCGATTTCGACCAGACTTCCCGGATCCAAGAGCTGATCGACGCGTTCGCGTACCCATAGTTTACCGGCTCTTTTCTGCCGCGCGTAGCCCCGGTGGTGGATGTCTGGGGTACGGGCCATTTTTTCCAAGAGGGCGATTTGGGATAGACGGTCTGAGTAATCGGCTGGGGGGCCATTTGATGTTGATTGTTTACGACGACGACGCGGGGTGTTGGGTTGGTTTGTGATGTGTGATGTTACTTGTTGGATGCGCTCTTGCGCTTTCTTTTCTTCTTCTTCTGAACCCATTTTGGTGGAAAATATGTTTGTATTAGGTCTTGATGAGAGATAGATGTTAATCTAGGGTTTTCATGGACTGGATGTAACTTGGATGAAGGGGGTTTGTTGATGCAGGATTAGGTAATATCCCACTATGACAACAACTCCACACTACTCTATGTATTCTTCTCACAGCTGGTGAGATGAGGAATGAGCAATTGATACCGTAGAGTAGAATGAGTTTGTTAATTGGGTGGTAATGGTGACGGCGCAGGAAATTGAAGAGGTTGGATTAATGAGAGACAGAAAAGAGAGGTGAGTGAGAGAAGGCCTCGGTAAGTTCTACATGTCCCCGCATTATCTCCAACCGGCCGGTATATCTCCAACTACCGGGCCGGGTCGGTCAAGATTCTTACCTAAAGTAACCGAGAATGAAACAAAAGCAAAACATAACTTAGGTACGTAGACCATTAGTTATGTGAGAAGATATACCGAAACAAAGACATCGACACAAATCACTTCATGAATTCATAGACCCTGTGAGATTTCAGAGTTGCCATCCGGGTGGGACAACAACAGTGACAAACAATGGCTTCCGATTACAGTGCACCTCCCCGAAGACGGATAAAACGACTTCTTATCGCCAACAGGTATGTCATCACATCCATCTCGCTTCTTCCAAGTGTTGACATTGAAAATAGAGGCGAAATAGCCAAACGCATCATCGACTGCGCCCGCGAACTCTCAATCGAGACATTCGCCCTTGTCACAAGAGACGACAAAACTCATGCTCTAGGCGCAGCCCACACATTGACTGTGCCATCTGCATCTGGTTACCTGGATATATCCTTCCTAGTGGGTATCGCAAAGGAGAATGCCATCGATGCCATTCATCCCGGCTACGGCTTCCTATCCGAGTCGGCCGACTTTGCCCGACGCATGTGGCATGAAGCCGGCGCTGTGGTGATTGGCCCCGGATGGGATATTCTCGATAAGACGGGCGATAAGCTGGCCGCGAAGTTACTGGCCAGAGAATGTCATGTTCCCACGCTTCCGGCTATGGAGGAACCTACTGCCGGGGTGGAAGACGTAAGACGTTTTGCGAATAAGATTGGGTTTCCCATCATGTTGAAGGCTGTCGATGGTGGGGGTGGGAAGGGGATTCGACTTGTAAGGAAGGATGACGAGTTGGGAGGTGCGACGAAGAGGGCTATTGCGGAAAGTCCGTCGAAGAGGATTTTTGTGGAAAAGGCTGCTGTCGATGGGTTTCGACATGTTGAGGTGCAGATTGTTGGTGATGGGGATGGTCAGGTTCGACAGTACGTTTGATATTCCCTTTCCATCCTTTCATTCATGTCGTGTTTTACTAATTTTTACTAACCTTATACTTTTGCATACAATAGCCTTTGGGAACGCGAGTGCAGTATTCAACGACGATATCAAAAGATTGTGGAACAAGCCCCTAGCACCATCAAGAACCGCGCCTTTGTCGGCAAAATCATACATTCGGCGATGCGAATGGCACAGCACGTCAATTATCTGTCTCTGGGAACGTTTGAGTTCCTCGCTCATCCGGAGAGAGAAGAGTTTTACTTTTTGGAAGTAAACCCCCGTCTTCAAGTCGAGCATACGGTGACGGAATGTATCACCAATGTCGACCTGGTGAGGATACAACTGGAAATCGCCCAAGGAGCGAGATTAGACGACACACGGTTAAGACATGTGTCCTCCGATGTGATGCTAGTGCCGAAACTGCATTCTACTCAGCTGCGATTGACGGCTGAGGATGTCCAGAGGGATTGGACTTTAAGTATCGGTCGGATAGACGCTTTCTCCTTCCCGACCGGACACGGTGTAAGGGTCGATACGCATCTTAACCATCGTCAAGCAACGGTTGTCGGTTCGGATTACGATAGTTTAGTTGCCAAAATCATCGTCACAGGCGAGAGTCGACAAGCTACTTTAGCGAAATGCAGACGGGCGCTCGAGGATACGTCACTACGGGGTGTCAAGACGAATTTGGACATGTTACGGGCCATAATAGCACACGAGGACTTTGAACGTGAACAATGCGATACCTCGTGGTTAGAGAGGCAAATGGGGAGCCTACTTCCTTTGGGACAGGAGATATCTCGCAGAATCGAAGCGGCATCTTCCATCACCGGAGACGAAATGCGGCCACAGATGGTTTCGAATAATACCGCGTCTTCATCTTCCTTGTTGCTCCGCAAGGGCGATGCATGGGCCCTTAAACTCACCCCTTCTTCACCCACAGCAAAAGAAGAGACTCATCATGTCAAACTCACGCGTGTGATTCGCAACGAGTTCCCCTCGTCACTTCGGGCTGAGGTCGAATACTCCCATCCAGGATCCGATAAACCGGTTAATTACACACTAGAGGCAACAAGTAGCAGTGCGTCTTCCGGATCTATCATGGCGGCAGGGAAGCATCGACGAGGAGACGTGAATAATCCGCTACATATCGTTGTGCCGTTTCCGGGTAAGTTGGTCGAGTTGGCTGTAGATGAAGGAGACGAGGTACGGCCGGGACAGGTAGTGTGTGTGGTGCAACAAATGAAGATGGAACTGGAGATACGAGCGAGTAAAGGCGGGAGAGTCAAATGGGTTACGGATGCGGAAGATGGGGAAGACATTGCTGAAGGGACATTGGCGGCCGAGTTGGAGAACATTGATGATGATGGCAAGACAAGGTCATTGTTATAGTTTTAGGATCACGATCATGTTCATTGTTCTATAACTTAGCTATTGTTGTTCAAACAGTGGTATCTCGAGAGGTTTATATAAAGTCCTTTCTCCCCCTAACAAAGATTTCCACCCAGTCCATTGTCACCATCGCGCAGAGCTAACCAACTACATCATCACCGACGACACCAACAAACAACTATCAACACCCTACTCCATTACTCTTTTTCAGTCATGTCTTCTTCTCCTCGTTACACCCTTGTCGCCCTCCTAGGCCATCGCAAGTACGGAGCCTACGAGGCGCAAATCTTTGTCCGCTACAGTGTCCGCTCCGCACGCCCCGTTTTCAGTGTCCCTCACCGCCGTCTCCACGACGACGAAGATGAGAAAGATTGCGCAATCCGCGTGGCCAAGGACTCCCTCGGAATCGACCTCACCCCCGACCAACTATCCGCACCAGTAACTGCCGAAGATCACGTGAGGAACGTCAAGATCGTCCTATTCGCCGTCCAAGCCACGCGTGAGATGCGAGGAATTGCCAGGATGGATTCATACAAAAAGTGGAGGTATGCCCTCAAGCCGCTGAGCCATGTCACGGTTGTGTTCTTATATGGAGACATCAAACTTACGTGTTTTGTCTATAGGCAGCTTATCGAGCCGTCGTCATCTGCGGTCCTGCCGCCTGTTAGTCGGCTTAGAGGGGATGCGGATGATGAAGAGGGGAATAAGAAGAAGAACAAGGAGAAACGAAGTTCGGCGTTGAGTTTTCTCTCTTGCTTCTCTGATGAGTAAGGGGGAAAGTCGCGATCGTATGCCCTTGAGGGAGCTTGGGCTAGGTGAGTTATCCGATTAAATCGTGATGAGACTGACTGTTTTCTTAGAAACTGAAGTGATAATAGACTAGAGTGAGTTGACCTCCTCTCCCAATATAAAAGATCAAGTGCATTCTAAAAAGTGATGGTGAAATGTCGAGATAGTAAAACACCGGCGTCTGAAGCAGGTGAGCGCTCTATATTTCATGTGGCTTATTTTCTCTTCCTGGGCCAAATTGTTTAATTCGCACGGTATGCAATTTGAACCTCTCACTGTATGTCAAAATGTATAACAATCCTGAGTGGAAACCCTCAACCGTGTCAATGCATGAGCAATAATGAAGCTGATAGCTTCCATCAGCATGAAATCCAGGCATCATAACATTAGCCGCACTGTCTATTCGCTCTACAGCAGGATTTAGGCCACTGCTGGGATTCGGGGAACGCTGGAACAACACGCTACGGGGACTTTGCACAACCATGGCGTGGAAACTACGGTGTTGAAATACTGTATCACACACTGTTCGTCTCCGAAGGATTCATCCAAGCTTATTACTCTCCTCACAAGATCGAGAGCAGAATTTCTTACTTCATTAACACACCTGTCCAACGTTTTCAGGACAGTGGTCAAGCGTATTCTCATGATAATACAGCGACATGTCTTGGTTACTCTCCTACCTCCCCTTTTACAAGGCCCCTCGTCCTATACCCCCTATTATACCAACAGATGAGGTCGTACCTGTCCACTTATTCGACGATACGTCCACTCTCCGAGGAATGATCTTGGTATGGTCATTTCGCTTTGAAGAAGTCCTTGATCCGGACAAACTCAATGATGCATTGTCACAATTATTCCAGATGGAAGGATGGCGGAAACTTGGAGGGAGGTTTAGACGACGGGTACGTATTTTCCTTCATTCGTTTTCTTTTCTTCCTTGTTCTTCTAACATGTACGTATCTATGTAAATACAGGCAGACGATAAACTAGAAATCCACATCCCAACCCCATTCACAACTTCCCGTCCACCAGTCCACTTCACAAAAGAACATTTCCCCATGCGCATGAGCGACCATCCCGTCGCATCTCAGCTCCCGCGAGGGGGGGAGAATATAGCATCATTTCCAACTCCGCGACTTTTCAACCCTCTAGCTCTTGGCCCTGGTGCACCTCGCACATTTGACGATTACATCTACTCGGATCTTCCGCAATTCTCACTCACCGTCAAAATATTCACAGACGGCACGTTGGTGAGTATAAGCCATTCGCACATGACGGCCGACCTCATGGGGTTTTCAGCCATTGTCGACGCATGGAGTCTTGTGTTGGCGGGGAACATTGAACAAGTACCACCCTTCATTGGTCTGAGTGAGGATGGTATGAAAGGCCTTTACGAACCCCCCGCGATGGAGAAACACGTCCTTGCGGATAAACAGGTTACGGGTTGGAGACTTGCTTATTGGGGTTTATGGACATTATACGATTCGAAGAAACTAAATCTCGAGGGGAGAATCGTTTGCATCCCGAAAGAGAAGATGGATAGCATCACGGCTACGTGTAGGGCGCAGTTGAAAGATAACAACAAGTTTATCAGCGAGGGAGATGTCTTGACTGCCATTGCTGCTCGCTTAACGGCCGAGGATTTGGGACATGATTCCGACCGGAATATCATGACTGCTATTTCGCTGGACCCTCGCACTCGGCTTAAGAATATCTTCCGACAGGATGCAGTCTACGTGCAGAATTCACCTACAGCGGTATTTTTCAACTGTCCTTCTCACCAAGGTCGGGAATTATACCTGGGTGAATTGGCACTATCGGCTCGGGAAGCGATAACCACCCAAGCTACGGAGGAGCAAATGAAAGCGTATAGCACCATGTCGGCGGAGTCCGTGCGGAATGTTAGGAGCAATGTGCTTTTTGGCCATAAGGACATGGCGTTTCAGCTTGTTTCGAATTGGCTGAAAGGGGATTTGTTACGCAAGATGGATTTCAGTCCTGCGATTGTAAAAGAGGCGGAGGAAAATGTGTTGAGACGTGGTCATCCGACGTATTTCCATGGGACTGATCCGGAAGATGTCAATGGTCCGTTGCTTATCCCATTGTATGTGGTTATGGGGACTGACCATGCTGGGAATAAGTGGCTTTCTTGTGTTTTACCAAAGAGGATATGGCCGAAGTTGTTAGAGTATTTGGATTCTCTTGCTTCAGAGGCATGATTGCTGTAGTTTAATCGGAATTCATGCGCCTAAAGATACTGCTGGTTTTCATGGTTGTTGGGACACGATGGCGCTGCGTCGTGAAGTTACGGGATGGGGGGTACATACCTATTGTACAGTGTATCAACTCCGTGTCTTCGACGTCTGTATCTTAGCATTGACTTTTTCCTAAGATAGCCATACCTTGCGACAAACCTGATTGGAGTATCACGAATCCGGTTTACAAGAAAGTACATGTACGAGTAGGTTAGAATAGGTGAAAGACCGGAGACAATAAGCAGTAAGAATCATTCTCAGCTACCCCTGTCTTAGACCATGTCCTTGTATCCCGGTTACTTACTTGGTCCCCGTCAGCACGTGCATTAGTCCATTCAAAAATCACGGCCAGCTCCTACTGTTCTATGAAACTTCAATAGGCGGTTTACCGGTTGGATATGATGCGCAGATATACTTAGAAGTTAAAAGTTGCATAGGTATCTTATTATGTTCGGTGGATATTACGTGACGTTGTGCCCAAATAAGCCAAGGTTACCCTATTCTGCGGGGTAGCTAAAGTTGCAGAGATTCCCCACCTATTCCTGCACCCCAACCCCCCGCATAACACAGTATTCTTGTGCACTGTACACAGTACGTGGTAATTATTCGATGGAAGCGGTCAGCACCATCCCATTCTTAAACCATCTCGACTTTAAGTTGTCGGGGTTTCTATTTCGAGATCTCCTTCTTGTTTCGGGTTTTCTTCACGAACTAGAACCGTACTCGAGGTGGAGGAGGGTGAAGTTACTAAAGAAGCCAAGGATTCGCTGCTGCGAGACGATGGAGAAGGACAAGGAGGAGGAGGTACCACGTAAGCACCCATCACCCGCCGAAAATGGGCCTCTATCTCTGCCATCGTATTGCCCTTTTCGAGTGAAGAAGAAATGGAGTCCATGATTGTCCTTAGGGCCTTTGCTATCCATTGCATTTGTTCGGACGGTATTGTTTGCGGTGAATACCGGATTTCAATGTCCAGCGTCGAGGTTGTGGAATGGGGTGTGGCGATTACGTGTATGTCCGTCGTATCACCTAATACACCCCGACTTGTGAGCTTGGCCGTGGAAGGGCCTATCTGGACGGACTGGGCGAGAGAAGAGTGGTTCTGGTACACGATAGCCGTACTAAAGCGTGGTGGCGTTGGTGGTGGGTGGCATTCTGTGAGGATCTTGTCGGTTTCCAGGTGGTGGTGAGGGAGGCCCGTTATGAATAGGTTTTGGATCTCTTCGATCATAGAGGATAGGGTTTTTGATGGGCCGATATGGGCTCGGACTGGGACCATGTTTACGCAGGGACCTTTCACGAGTTCGATGTCGGTGAAGGGCAGGAAGCGGTTGGCGCTTACTTCGCCGAAAATAACGTCGCTCTTGTTTAGGGCGAAGGAAAGGAGGAGAGACCATGCTGCTTTGAGAACGGTTGATGGGGTCCCGAGTGTGGTTTTAATGGATTGTAGAGGGATTTGCATGTTGACTTGGGAGGTGAGTGGATGTCCTCGTGTCCTGCCTGGAACTAGTGAGACTAGGGAGGGCATGGAAGAGCCTTGTAGAACGTCCCTCCAGAATTCTATAGGGTCGGCAGAGTCCAAGGCTTTAGTATGCGACACCCAAGCATGGTAGTCTGGGCCATTACTGAGTGGTCTACCAGCGTAGGCTGCGTCGAGGTCTTGGAAGATTAAACCCAGGGATACGGCATCGTAAAGTGCGTGATGAATTTCGAGCACGAGTCGTTGGCAGTTACCATGGCGGTCGGACATCAAGTTGAAGCACGCTAGGGGATACCCTTGCTGGAAGAAAAGGGTTGGGACGTAATCGCCTTCTCTGTCGATGACCATGTCCGGATACTGGGTTTTGAGTACGACTTGGTAGAACTCTGTCTCGTGGTACACAAAGACGGTACGAAGTATCGAGTGGCTTCGGATAACGCTACTGCAAGAATTGTGTAGACGCGTCTTGTCGAGAGGAGGATCAAAACCAAGATCAAAGTCAATGTAGTATCCTCTGCCGCCTGTTTCGCCGGCGACAAGCATAGTCGCTTGACCGTGTGTTGCTGGCACTACGGCCTCCACATCGTCACTTGCTAGACGAGGATTGGTATGACCAAGTGTGCTGGATATGGCAGCCTTTTGTTCGGAATAAGTGGTGTTGAGAGGCATGTTTTTCGGAAGCGTTTGTGTACCCTCTTCCGCCGGTTCAACCTTGCTTGAAGCCTCAGCAATGGTAGCCAGAGACAGGTTTTTCAACAACACAGATGCCGATATTCGAAAGCCTTCTTTTCGCGCTTGGCCAACTACCTGCATCGCAAGGATCGAATCGCCCCCTACCTGGCTAAAGATGGTTTCTCGACCAATCTGCGTGTCAGGAATACCCAGCACGGATGACCAAATCGATCGGAGTAACATTTCGTGCTCAGTACTTGGGCATGTCAGTACTTTATCCTGAACACCATCTATAGCAGCCCTGGCGGCCGATATGTTCTTGGTCTTTAACCATTGACTGATGGCCATTCGATCTAGCTTCGCTGATGCCGTCCTAGGTAACTCTTCAACTGGTATCCAGACGGTGGGGACCATGTATATCGGCAGCCTGTCTCTCGCATAGTCGCGTACAATTCGAAGCTCTCCAATGCTGCTTTCAGACGGCAGCTCTTGTAGTATGGCGTTTCGGGGTAGGGAAGGATTAGCCAAGCAGAGAATTGCGACCAGCTCCGTACGGCCTTCCGAGATCTTTGTTGTCACAATGATGTCTCTGACATGTTCACTGCCAGCGATGGAAACTTCGACTTCTCCAAGCTCCAGTCGTTGGCCTCGGATCTTGACCTGGCTATCTTTCCGGCCGACAAAGGATATGCTACCGTCTGGGTTATACTTGGCCAAATCTCCAGTGCGATACAAATGTCTACCGCTCGCTGGGAACCACGACGGTGGTTTGACAAAAGACATCCTCGTTTTAGCATCATCCTTTAGATATCCCTGCGCCACGCCTGGTCCGCTGATTAAAATCTCACCAACGGACCCAATTGGAACAAGCTCGTTTACGTTTCTGGGATTCACAACCCATATCGAACAGTTGACCGGAAACCCTATACTATCGGGATAGGGCGAGTCGGGTGCGAGTTCGGCCACAGAACTTAAAATAGAAGCCTCGCAGGGACCCCATCCGTTGAAGAACCGTCTCCCCCGCCCCCAAGTTCTCGCCCATTCAGGGGAAATGGCTTCGCCTGCGGATATGAGACAATGCACATTGGGAATGTCATTTGGTGATAGCGCACGAAGGACAGTTGGTGTCAGAAATACGCAGTTTATGTTATTAGAGGCGATGTAGTTTGCAAGGTCTGACTGTCGAGTCTCCTCGGAAGGAATGAAGAGGCAACCGCCGGAAAGTAGAGCGCTGAAGATCTCCCCGATACTAAGATCCCAAATGTGCGAGGCGAATTGCATCATGCGAGTCCCTGGAACCCAGCCAAATGTGAGGAGAAGCCGTTGTAGTGAAGAGGATAGATTATAATGTTCGAGTAGAACGCCCTTTGGTAACCCCGTGCTTCCACTGGTGAAGAGTATATATGCTAGGCTGTGAGGAGAGACTGTCCAAACGAGGCCTGGATCCCGGTCAACTTTCAATTCCAAGATGGACTCGGCGCTGATTTCGATAACGTTAGGCGCCAAGTGTATAGAGCTTTCATACTCCAACTTGGACGTCAAGACCGTTTTGACGCCTGATCTGGTGATGTATTCTTGTTTGCGTGCAATAGGATCAATTATTGCTATCGGAATGCATGCACCACCCGCTTTCAAGATTCCCAGAATCGCGACGATGGTCCACATAGACTTCTCGAAGATGAAAGCGACCGGGCTTCCCTTATCGACACCTTCCTGGCGTAAGTGACGAGCGACATCATCCGACATCTGGTCCAACTCTCCGTATGTGGTGCGTCCATCGTGGGCATCCACTGCTATTGCTGTCCGGCGCTCTTTTGCCTTGTCACTAAACAGTTCATGTAAGCACTTGTTCGTCGGCACAGAGTGATTTGTCTCGCTGTTCCATCTCAATATCTCTTCCCGATCGTGAGGACCAAGGCGCGGTATCTGGCCCAGTTTGGTTTGACGAGGCACCTCCGCCAATGTTTGCAGAAAATGCTTAAACTGATGCAATACTCTGGTCATCTGCTCAGTACACAGTACCTTGGGATCATACACGGCCCTAACCAGAACAGCGCCATCCTCGAGATCACATGAGAGGACCAAAGAAAAAGCTTCGTGCGGCTCGTTCATGTAGTCGAAAGTTACATCAGAGTCTTCCTTGGGGTCATACCAGCGTGGGCGTATGTTTAAAAGTGTCTGAAATCCCGATGCGACTCGTGCTGCTTCGCTCAAAGTCCGAATTTTGTTGAGCCCGTATTGCAAGGCCGCATGGGTCTGAAGTTGGCGTCGCGCTGTGGCACTTTCTTTCAAAAGGGTCTCTAACATTGCTGTATCTTTGATATTTACTTGCACAGGAAGCACGGCGATCGTTGGCCCCAATGTAGTCTCCGCAGCCGTTGCAGGTGTACGTCCGGATAACACGAGCCCGAAGGCAACGCTCTCGCTACTCGTATATGTCGAGCATGTCATAGCCCATGCCGTCTCGATATAGGAGGGAATGTGAACAGGTGAAAATTCCGAGTTGACCTTTTTCATGTCTATGCGCTCGGTGACGACTTGCGTGGCCAGGGGCACGTGGCCGGTTTCGGGCTTTGGGAATATCGCTGGCGCGCCTTTGAAGCGTGGTTCCCAGAAAGCTTTGGCTGCATCGTCCTCTATCTGTAGAACCCGAGTGGCGAAATCTTTAAATGGGGCACGATCCCGAGGCTGAGCGCCGTGGTAAGCGATGAGGATATCCTCGAATAAAGGGGTCAAGGATGCATGGTCCATGACACCATGATGAACTGTTACGACCAACTTGCAATCCACGATTGCAGTCCGGAACAGAGACATGCCTAGGCTCATATGCCGTGACTTGTCTACTTCTAGATACTGCGCGACTTCACCACGAGTCCGTTCGGTGCAGTGAGTCTCATGGACGACGACCTGTAAGAAGCCGTGACGGGTATCGACGAAGCGAGTCCGCAGGATAGAATTTCGTGAAACAACATCTTGTAACGCTAGACAGAAACGATCGTGGTCGATGGGCGGTGCAAGCGTGAACACGAACTGAAATACGCTTGTCCCCGTATGAAGAGCCGACTCGACTATGGTTGCTATCTGTAAAGGGGTGCAAGAGTAGGTGTCTTCTATCATGTCGGCTGGTATTTCGCATACCCTTGACACCTCGGATATGATTTCTTCATCGACGTCATCTTTCGAGATGACTACAGGGCTCGCCATATTGTCGGTTGGCGATAGTAGTGGTAGATATCCTTTATGGTTCTAATCGTAGCCTGGCATCCTGTCTCCGTGGGCTGCTAGAAAACCACATAGCTGCAGCAGTTATTGTCGGTTGCTTATCTAACAATATGTTTGGCAGGTGATGATCGGGGTTCATGCACAAGTCCCGTACTGTATGGGACAGGGACCTCTGCGTACGCACGTACTGCCTGCAGCCCAAGGGCGTAAGCTTCCTTCGAGGCCCCGTGGGGTCCTCTCCTGAGTCCCCTCCTCCCCAACCATGCATCTGCGGTGTCCGTGAACCCCACGGAAAACCCGGTTATAAGGTTGCTAACATGCTGATCCTTCAACTAGGGGCTCTGGGAGTCGCAAGCATTATGCTCCTGAATGCAACATCTGGCTCTGACAAGGCGGTGTATACTAAGTAGCGTTGTGATACCGAGCTCGCACGACGGTAGCTTGGCTACCTATACCACAATGCGGTGCCGATGACGTGCGATGAATCCTAATGGTACAGGTTTCTCTAAAAGAACGGGAGGGACGGTAGAGCGGCTTGAGTCGCGGGCCTCGACGGTGTGGCATCGAGCGGGATGCCACAAGCTACGAGCATGACCGAACTTACTTGTAGTATACAGCCCATCCTGTACAGCGGCCCTCTGATCTAGACAGATCGAGGTGTTTTCTGGGAGTCTGGGAGCATCCGATTAGAAGATTTGGGTTCGTAGTTCATCTTGTGTTGCTAGCACATCTTTCAGTAACGGTTCAACGGTTTCTAAAAATTCCACCATGGCACCTGCAGGCCGTCAATCCCCTCGACTCTCGAGGCAGTCACCAAGCACTAGTGTATAAGGTAGGTAGGTTAATCCATATCGGGAATGGGCCGGAATTAGGCGATTCCATCGTGGCGCTCCTTCTGTGGGTGTGGGGATTGGGGTGCATTTTCGGCGCGGGGGAGGTCGTTCTTCTCCTACAACTCTGCGGCTTGGCTCTGAAGGATCAATAACAATTCCTTCCGTATGTACGACAATGACGTACCTGTCCTTACCTGTCCTATCCCATCCCTTATCTCGTACATTGACCCAAGGAAGTCTACTCTTTCGGCAGCTTGATTAACAGGGGCACAGGCTTCACCATGTCGCTTCGAGTAACGGTCTCACGGTAATTGTTATCCACGCCAGACCGGCCGCTGCAGTCCATACTGATATCCACTTGAACGCGGCCGGCCGCAAACAAGACATGGGTATGAAAAACCAGTCCGTAGCAAACTGACTCGGGACTCTTCCCTCATGCGGTGCTGGTTGCAATGTTAGCGGAGCAAGTTGCACAGTATGCCGACTCGTCCATGTAAGTATCAGGAGGAGGAGAAGCTGAAGAAGCGCTGTGTACTTACTACTTGGTAGGTCAGGCTAGAGGAATATGTGATATGTTCTCGGTGGGTAAGACGAGCAAGGCAACTTGGCCACGGCCCTTTTTATTCTTACTAATCCCGAAGTCGCCAACTGTCATGGAGCGACCCATCACATCGGAAAAGCAAGGTAGGATTGGGAACGATGGATGGAGTGACGGCTCCAACCTGCCACATCATATAAGTCAGGCAGACCATCGTATGCCGACAACTTCCCCCTCGATGACCCATCGAATCGAGTTGAACTCACACTCCCTTATTACCGGGGAACACAAGGTAGATATCTAAACATGACAAACGACACCCCTATCGCCGTAGTCGGCCTCTCCTATCGCGCACCCGGCGTAGGGCGGAAGGGTCTCTGGGATTTCTTAGCAGAAGCCCGGTCAGCCTGGTCCAAGGTCCCAGCCGACAGATTCGACTATGATGCCTACCATTTTCCCGACAAAGAGAAGGCCGGCTGTATCGCAGCAGCCGGAGGGCACTTCTTACCAGATGACATTTACAGCTTTGATGCCCCCTTTTTCAATCTGAGATCGGAAGAAGCCCGCGCCGTTGACCCCCATCATCGGATGCTGCTGGAATGTGCACTCGAAGCAGCCGAGAGTGCCGGTATCAGCCTTCACGAACTTGCGGGATCGAATACGGGTGTGTTCTCGGCCATCGGATCGCCGGAGCATGGTCATATGCTAGGTGAAGATCTACCTGCTTCGTCGACGTGGACTTGCCCTGGCGGCGCTCCTTGCATGTTTGCGAACCGTCTATCGTACTTTTTTGATCTCACAGGCCCCAGCGTCGCCTTGGATGCTGCTTGCGCGAGTAGCACTTATGCAATTCATATGGCTTGCCAGAGTCTCCGGACAGGCGAATGTAGTTCTGCCTTTGCTGGTGGCTCCGCATTACTCCTGGGTCCCGGCCAGTGGAGTTTTCTCGATACCATGGGGTAAGTTTACCCCTTCCCCCCAACTATGCAAGCGAGGCCAATCAAGTCTCACGATTTGGGTAGAGCGCTGTCCCCAGAAGGCAAATCCTTCTCTTATGACATAAAAGCGTCAGGATTCGGTCGCGGCGAAGGAGGCGCATGTCTGTTGCTGAAGCGCCTTGACGATGCTGTCAAGGCCGGTGATCCTATCCATGCCATTATACGAAACTCGGCCTGCAATCATGGTGGTAGGTCAGACGGTATCACCATGCCAAGCCGTGTGGCACAGGAAAAGCTTCTTCTACGAGCTCATCAGGAGGTTGGCTTGAATCCTAATGAAACGCCTGTTGTCGAGGTAACTCTTCCATCCTCACTGTCATTTCCCTGGATGGTCTACTAATGTCGTCTAGGGCCACGGTACTGGCACCACGGTCGGGTAATTACTTCAGCATTGATTCCCACCCGTGTTCTTTCAGTCACTAACCAAGTCAATTCAGCGATCCGATTGAGGCTGGCTCCTTCACAAGCGTCCTTGCAAGCGAGAGAACACCATCTAATCCGCTATACATTGGGTCTTTGAAATCTAATTTCGGGTACGCCTTTGTCATGCCGTCAGACTTTCCCCCCCCCTAACCAGCCCATAGTCATCTGGAGGGCGCCAGCGGTGTTTTGGCAGTCGTCAAAACGATCCTGATGCTCCAACATGGCCGAGTCCTACCAAATGCCAATTTCGAGAGACTTAACGACAAAATTGAAGGCAAGGAGAAACTGAAGGTAAGTTCAGGTGTCTCTCGAGGAACAGCCTCACAATCGGTTGCTAATTGTGACTTAAGGTGGCCCCGACAGAGGTACCATGGCCAGAAAACGAGCCTAAGCGTGCTTGCGTTACCAACTTCGGTGTGTACCCAGTACTCATAGATAAACCGCCGAGGGATGATTGACAGTCTCTTCAGGGTTCGGTGGAAGTAATGCTGTGATAATACTCGAGGAGGCGCCGTCCGTATCCAGGAAAGCCCTGAATGGAAGAGCCCACACCAACGGAGTTCACCCGACCAACGGTATGAAGCAATCCAACGGCAACGGACACGTGAAGGGCGACATTACGCCCACAGAACCGGAGCTCGAGCCTGTGAAACGGCTCTTTGTGTTATCCGCCAAGTCTGAGAGCAGTCTTACAGCTTACGTGACTTCCTTCCTTGAATATCTCGAGTCGGCGCCCAATTCTGGCAGTTTCCTGAGAGATCTCAGTTTCACATTGGGACAGCGCCGTACTCACTTTGCGCATCGCATTGCAGTTGTGGCCGACTCGTTGGCTGAGCTGAAACCTCAACTTGCTAACGCCAGGTCGAAAAAGGCTAGGGACAGAAATCTCACCTTTGCCTTTACTGGACAAGGCGCTCAGTAAGTTCCTCCTTCCGTAACCCAAAAACATGGGCTGACAAACGAACAGGTATGCAAAGATGGCGACTGGAATGGGACGCTACCCGGTCTTTTCCGCTGCACTTGAAGATGCTGAGACGCAATTGCTGAAACTGGGAGCCAAGTGGTCTTTGCGAGGTAAACCAGCTTTTTGGTGCATTCTCATATATGTGTTACGAGACTAACAATGGGTAGAGGAGCTGAGCCGACCCGAGGACAGTACACGTGTGAACGAGGCGGAAATAAGTCAACCAGCGTGTACAGCTGTTCAACTAGCCTTGATCCAGCTATTGAGATCTTGGGGCATCGAACCCGCCCAAGTGACAGGCCACTCCAGTGGTGAGATAGCTGCTGCATTTTCTGCAGGTCTGATCTCATTTGAAGCGGCAGTGGGTATCGCTTACTTCCGTGGTTTGGCAGCTATCCGACTGCGTGAGAGTGGTCAGAAAGGCGCCATGTTGGCTCTCGGAATAAGTCGTGAAGACGCTTCAGCACTGCTTGAAGAGAACAAGGAGGGCTACGCAACAATTGCAGCTATCAACAGTCCCCAGAGTGTAACCATCTCCGGGGACGAGTCAGCCATCGACGGTATTCTAAACACAGCAAGTTCCCGCGGTATCTTTGCCCGGAAACTGAGAGTTGATATTGCATACCACTCCCGTCACATGGAACAGGTAGCGGCTTTCTACCTGGAATCGATAGAGCCACTTTGCAGAGAGGGTTCTGGACCTGCGTCCACCGGTGTCACGAAACCCGTCTTTATATCCTCGGTGTATGGGGACATGGTCGACTCGGAGTCGCTGCCTGCTTCCTACTGGGTCGATAACCTTCTGAAACCTGTCAGGTTCTCGGATGCCATCATCAAGATATTCGCCGCACGTAAGGAAACATACAAACTACCGTATGTCACCCTCGAAGTCGGTCCACACTCGGCGCTCTCTGGGCCAATCAAACAAACGGTGGACTATATCCGCCAACAACAGACTGACCAGAAGCAAGAAGGATTCACTTATCTTGCATCCCTGGTCCGTGGCAGTGATAGTGAGGAAGCAACGATTGCCTTGGCCAAGAATCTCTTCACGCTAGGCTCGGCTGTCCAGCTTGGTGCTGTTAACCACACAGGCCTGGACAATGCCAAGGTCCTTTCCGACCTTCCCGCCTACGCCTGGGACAGATCTACACGCTATATCCTGAGGTCTCGTATCACGCAGGCAAAACTGCATCCTGGCCTGCCCTACCACCCTCTCCTAGGTTGGAAGAGTCCCGACTCTGAGGGTGGCGACATCACGTTCCGTCAGGTCTTCACCCTTGACCAGGTTTCATGGGTCCGAGAACACAATGTAGGCGGACGTGTGGTTTTCCCCATGACGGGCTATCTGTCACTGGCGCTCGAAGCTGTTAGGAGGGCAGCTTCTGCTAGTCCTGAAAGCTTATCACTTCAAGAGTTCCATGCCAAGCGCAGCCTAGAGATCGAAGAGGACGAGCGGGTTGACATTGTGACCAAACTAAAGCCCGCCGCCACCGGAACCGAAACGTTTTCCAATACGGTGTGGGCTTTTGAGATCCTCACTTGGTCGGAGGAGTACGGATGGACGGCGCATTGTCATGGTCGGGTAGAGGCTGGAACCAACCCCGTGACTCTGCAAAGTCCCACATTCAAAGCCTCTCTGCCCCTTATCCACAGTGATCAGCTCAAAGAGCGAGACCCCGAGAAGGAGTACAATTCTGGAGGCAAGGAAGGAACAAACTATGGCGCTACCTTCAAGCGCATGACCAAGCTCTGGGAGGGACCAGGTTGGACTGTGATGGAAAACGAGCTTCGCGACATGGACCTCTCGCCGACTCCTTATGGTTCGCCCGTCTCGGTGGATGCACCGACTTTAGATACTTTCCTGCAAGGATTGGGCCCCTTGCTAGAATCGTACGGCGAGAAACCCGCATTGATGCCGAATTACATCAGTCGCCTTCGCATTTCCAACAAGATTACCGCGGCGCCCAAGCAAGGGATGGTCGTGGTCACCCGTCTTCTCGGCTACGACGTTGTTGCTGGCCTGTTGCGGGTCAGCGTGGCCGTTTTCTTAAAAGGCACAGAACCTCTCGTGCCCTTGGCTGAATGGGAATCCGTGTCTTTCCGAGCGGTTTCTTCAGGCGATTCGACAGATGAGAAATCCAACTTGCCCGCTAGTTACTACTGGGATTGGGTGCCCAGCTTTGACCATCTGGGTGATGATGAGAAGTTGCGCAAGGTCCTCGAAGCGAAGCCAGCAACGGAGCTTGAGTATCACCGAATCCAGCTTCTGAACCAAGCCGCAGTATACTTCATGGACCGGGCTTTGCAGGAGACGGACGGACAGGATCTTTCCGAGTTGCCGCCACATTTGGCCAGCTTCCGAAACTGGGCACGCTCAGTCTTGGCCAATGATAGGGGTTTACTTGACGGTGTTGATACCAAAGCATTGGTGGACAAAGTATCCGGTTCGGGAGGCCAAGGCGAAATGGTATGTGCGGTGGGCCAAGAGCTGGCCAGGATCCTCCGGGGTGAAATTCAGCCTCTCGAAATTATGCTCAAAGACAATCGATTGTCGAAATACTACGACGACGACATGACCAACGTACGACTCAGCTGGATACTAGCGAGATGGGTTCGCCACATGTGTGATACCAAATTCGACTTGCGAATCCTTGAGATAGGAGCTGGCACGGGCAGTGCCACTCTTCCCGTTTTTGAAGAACTCTCACGCGGCGGTCAAAGGTTACCTGACGGTTTTACGTACACTTACACCGATATCTCGGCTGGCTTCTTTGAGAAGGCTCGCGAAAAGCTGGCCAAGTGGACCAAGAATATCACGTTCAAAAGATTGGATATTGGCCAGGATCCTACTACGCAGGGTTTCGATTTGGAGGATTACGACCTGGTTATCGCTTCCAACTGTCTGCATGCCACACCAAACATGACGAATACCATCGACAACGTGCGGTCTCTTCTGAAGCCGAACGGTAAGCTCGTACTGCTCGAGGCCTGCCGACATGCGCCTCTTGTCCTGCCTTTTGCTTTGCTGCCTGGGTGGTGGCTGGCCGAGGATGAATACCGGAACATAGAGGAAGGTCCACTACTGTCTGAAGAGGGCTGGCGTCGCTTGCTCTTAGATCGGGGCTTTTCAGGCCTCGAGGGCATCATCTCGGGATATCCCGACGACCCAGAGAATATCCTAAATGTGATATCGACGACGAGGGTTGGCAAAGCGGATGAGTGCCAAAGCTCGGTACCGATTACCATCTGTGGACCCCTCCTCGACGATGAAGAGCAAGAGTTCGCACAGAGTGTAGCCGACATGCTCGCCGAGACATTAGACTGTGAGACTTTGATCAAGCCGTTTGGCGAAGTTAGCGTGGAGGATGATCCGTTTTGTATATTCATCGACTCTCCTCGCAACAGTCTCTTCGCGAACTTCTCGGAAGAAACCTTTGAGCTCCTCAAGGAGGTTCTGCTTAAGATCGAAGGCCTGTTGTGGGTCATCCCAGAGAACCATCTGCCGGACTGCGATATGGTGAAAGGTCTCCTGCGCACAGTCCGTCTGGAAAATGGGTCGAAGGCTATGTTGATGCTGGAGAATATGCCCTGTGACCATGAGGGAGCTACGGCGATTACCAGACTAACCAAGCGTTTACGAGATCCAGAGTTGGCGACGGCGATCGATATGGACTACACCTGGCGCGACGGTACATTATATCTTCCACGTTATCGGTCCCTTTCTACTGCCAAGGAGATGTTTGCCTCCGAAGTTGGAGTGTCAATTAAAAAGGAACAAGGAATATGGCAAGATGGAACCTCATTCGAAATGACCGTTGATGCTGCCGGCAGTCCGGATGCCATTTATTTTAAGAGAACGGATATCCTCGAGCAGCCTCTGGCCGAGGGTGAAGTCCTGATCAAGGTCGAAGCATCGGGTATCAACTTCCGCGACGTCCTCCTTGTTCTCGGCTCGATCCCGTGGACTCGCCCCGGCTTCGAAGGAGCTGGTGTGGTGCAAAAGGTTGGCTCCGCGGTGACCAACGTGCAACCGGGTGACAAGGTCTTCTACGGTGCCCTCGAAGCTGGCAGTATTGCTACGCACGTCAAGTTACCCGGATGGATGGCCTGCAAGGTCCCCGGCGGCTTTACCAGTGCTGAAACAGCAGGTATCTCGGTGGCATACTCGACTGCAATCATGTCGCTTATTCACATCGGTCATCTACGAAAAGGCGAGAGTATCCTTATCCATGCGGCAAGCGGCGCGGTTGGACAGGCTTGTATCGTTCTCGCACAGCACATCGGCGCCGAAGTGTTCGCCACTGCTGGCTCACCGGCCAAGCGGGATTTCCTGCATGAAGAGTTCAACATCCCCAAGGACCACATATTCTCTAGTCGTACACCCGAGTTCCGAGATGGAATCCTCTCCGTGACGAACGGCAAAGGTGTCGATGTCATCATCAACTCGCTCGCCGGGAATCTTCTGCAGGAGACATGGGCTGTGATTGCAGACTTTGGCCGCTTCGTCGAGATCGGCAAGCGAGATCTCCTTCAGAACAACTTCTTGACCATGAGACCATTTGACCGCAACGTCACGTTTAGTGGTGTGGATCTTCGTACGCGCTTCTTGAGTCGGCCGAATGACCACAAACTCTGTCTCGAGGACCTCGTCGACCTTCTCAATCGCGGTGTCATCAAACCCATCCGGCCCACGACCTCTCTGCCCATCTCGCAACTTTCCATCGGCTTGCGTAAATTACAATCTGGTCAGAATATCGGCAAGATTGTCGTGACCATGGATCCTGAAGAACGAGTGATGGCTGAGAGCGCACCGCTGGTAGTAACGGCTGGAAAGTTACTTCGTTCTGACGCAACGTATGTCATCACGGGAGGTACGGGTGGTATCGGTCTGTCTATCGTGCCCTGGATGGTCGACAACGGAGCGCGTAACCTCATCTTGCTCGGTCGAAGCGGATCTACTCGCCCCGAAGTTCGGAAAATGTTGGCGCAGTATAAGGACACAGATGTAAGCGTGAGAGCCATTGCATGTGATGTCGGCCGCAGAGAAGACGTCGTGAATGCTCTCGAGGAAAGCAGGGATCTTCCTACCGTTGCTGGTGTCATACATGGCGCACTATTCCTCAAGGTAAGTAAACAATTTTATTTTCTATGATGACTTGGAATGAATATGGCTAACCTTGCATCTTTCAGGATAAACTTTGGGAAAATACCAACTACGAAGACTGGAGTAATATCGTCACGCCCAGGAACCAAGGTGCTTGGAACCTGCACGAGTTACTTCCCGACAATCTCGACTTTTTCGTCGCTCTCTCGTCTTTTATTTCGGGAGTTGGAAATGTTGGGCAGCCTGTTTACTCTGGCACAGCTGTAAGTAACTTAGAACCCCCTACCCATTCCCTGCTCTCACGAGTCTCGTCTCAGACGCGATAGCTAACTTTTTAAAAGTCTTTCTACGACAGCTTCGCCGAATACCGCAATTCCCTCGGGCAATCAACCGTATCCATCGCCCTCCCCGTCGTCCTAGGGGTAGGATACGTGGCAGACCGCAACCTCGAAGCCTCCCTCTCGGGATCCCTAGGCGCCGTTCTTTCCGAAATACATCTACGAACCGTCATCAAGGGCGCCATAATCGGTTCTTCATCCGGTATCAACCGCGACGGAAAAGCCATCTCCTACAGCTACGCCCAGGGAGACGACAGCAGCACTCTCCCATGGCAATACTACCATCCGCGCGCTCTAGTCAGCTATATCCGCGACGAAGCACGCATCACAGGCGGTGCGCAAGGCGCAAACGGAGGGCCGTCTTCTTCGCAGCGCGCCAAGATTAGCAATGCGGGTGACCTGTTGACCACCCTGATGGATAAGGTGTCGTCTATCACGATGATTGAAAGGGACGAGATTGAGGCTGATGCGCCGTTGAATAATTATGGGCTTGATTCATTAGTTTCGGTGGAATTGAGGAATTGGATTCGGAGAGAGACGGGCGTCGATCTTGCGCTTTCCAAGATTGTCGGTGCTAAGGATCTTAGGGGCCTTGCTGGGACGGTGCTTTCTATGAGGGAGGCTCAGGCTGCAAAGGGGAATAAGTGAGCGTTCTTGATCTATTAGAATACCTACGTGTCGTCATCTTCACAAGGTAATGTTTTCACTTTATACATTGTAGGTATTTATAAATCTCATCTTATATATAACCTCTTCATTTATCCCATTTCTCATGTATATAATACATCATTCACATATTCAACTGGAACTTCTTCTTGGGTCTCTGAGTCTCTCTAACTTGATGAGTATATACACACAGTATTAACACACCGTGTCATATACCCCTGGTCGAGTAAGTTAAGTTACAAGTGAAAACTGGTTGACTTGCCAAGAGTGAATGAGGGGAAACAGGAGCAAGCGTGTTATTAGGATTCTATTCCTTGCCGAGCTAGGACTTCTCCAACTTTGGCTTGTTATCCAGGCATAACGTGATTAGTGGGGGATTCACGCGTAGGATTCGTCTTATTCTTGTCCATGTGTGAGGTTTGGTTTGGTTGATCCTTTGGGATGCATCTCTCTTTGTGCCTTGTGGGATACCTGCTGGGTGGTCGTATTACTTGCTTCCTGGCATGTTGTGGTACCAGATACTTACCTACTATGCGGGGTGATGATAGGAGGTAGGTGCTTATGTATGTCAGATAGGGTATGACTGGATTTTGGGGATGTCCTGAGGATTGTATTTCCTATGTTTGGGGTGGGATTCGGGATTTCACTTATTTGGCATACTTCTATGAGTACCTTATGTATTCAATGAATTTTTATCGGGATACCTACGTTGCTAAGCTTATGACACACAGTACATATGTGGTTTAAGAAACAAAACAGAGGTTACAATATAGTACGAGGAAAATAGAAATATATATCGTAGACAGAAAACATGCCGTTCAATCTAGATGCAGATATTCCAGATTTGGAGGGAAAGGTTATTCTGGTTACCGGAGGTAAGACTCTTCTCCTCTCGCGATGAATGAAGAAACCGTTTTGCTTCGAAGAATAAAAGAAAAAAGCGACTTCAAACTAATTAGGTAAAACAGGAAACACAGGCCTAGGCGCAGCAACAATCAAAGCTCTAGCCCGCCACAATCCCTCCCGCATCTACCTCTGCGCCCGTCCCGTTTCCGTCTCACAAGGAGAAGCCTTAGCCAAGGACCTCGAGAAGAATATCGATATTCGCGTGCGACCCCTCGACCTCTCATCATTAACCAGCGTGAAGAAATTCGCGGCCGATTTCCTACAAGAAGAAGATCGTCTGGATACCCTGATTCTTAACGCGGGCATCTCTAGTACGGCGCCGGCTGTCACCGAAGAAGGGTATGAGAGGCAGTTTGGGGTGAATTATCTCGGCCATGCGCTTCTTGTTCAGCTTCTGATGCCGATGTTGTTGCGGACTGCTTCCTCGGTCGGTTCGGATGTGAGGGTTTTGGTTACGAGTTCGTTGGCGGCGTATCTGGCGCCGCCGGAAAATGGGCTTGCGTTGGGGGATATGAAAAGGCCGGATCCGTTGGCGTCGCCGTATCAACGGTATGCGCATTCGAAACTTGCTTGTATCCTCTTTGCGCGCAAGCTGGCGGAAAGGTATCCTGGTATCAAGTGTGTTTCTTTCAATCCCGGCCAAGTGAGGACGGACTTGTTCAAAAAGGCGAGTGGGATTAATTATTGGGTGCTGATGACTCTTGGGATGGCCATCATGTACCTTACCGGCGTTAGTGTGGGGACGGGCGCGTTGAACGGTCTGTGGGCTGCTTCGACTTCTGCGGATGGCCTCTTAAACGGCGCGTACTATGAACCGGTTGGTGTGGTTGAGGATAAGAAGAAGTTCCTGACGGATGATGGGCTGGCTGATGAACTATGGGAATGGACGGAGAAGGAGCTTGAGAGTCATGGGGGGCCTGGATGGCCGACGACATAATCGAGATATCACCAAGTATGTATAGAGATGCTCTATCTCCGCCATAGTCGGACCAGTGGTAATAAGTCGTCAGATCAGTCAAGGACACGCGTCAGAAATCCAATCAGTGCCGATTCAAACGATGTCGTATCGCGTGGTGGTCTGATGAGCCAATTCCCCGTCCATAATGCCGTCACAGTACACACCACCTATATATGACCATTCACTGCCGGTCGCTTCGCCGGAGGTTTGACCTGTTACCTTGGATGCCCCTAGAGGTCTTAAGGCATGCGGAACGCTACCACCCGGGATGATGGTGACTGTATCGCCAATGTTCATGTGACCAGGCCCGAGACCAACATGCCCAGTGTCGGTAATGAATATCCTTCGCCCGCTGTTCTTCAACAGGTTCGAGGTATAGTATTCCCATTCCCGCTTCCTAATGTATTCGCTTGATAACCCTACCCTTTGCAGGGCACTATCATCGGCTGGTCTCCCCGGATCTACCTTTTGGCGCATCCGACGAAAGGGAATCCAGAAGGCGTATGCGCGCACTTTTGCACTATACCACAATACCATGACCACATCGGCGACGGTGTAAAGCAAGCCAGATATCCAAGTTCTTGCGGCCATGATAGGATCGACCGCGCAGAGACGGACGACATCGATCTGACTTGCCGGTGTCCAGTACCAAGGCATCAAGCCTGTACTACGTACCATGCCCACGAAGCTGCTCTTAGCCTTTATGTCCTCATCCAGTCTTCTCAGGTGCTCGCCGAATCGTGACACTTTCTCGTGGATCTCCTCTAACATGGTCTGTGCAGTAGACGGGTCAAATGTGACTGGGAATATCTTTGCGGACAGGCCCCCATCGGAGATACGAGTCATGGCTCGGCGAAGTTCTTGTTCGCCCGATATATCCGGCGCGTTGGTCGGATTTACCAAGGCGGCCATCTTCATGAACGCCTCGAGCTCTATGAAGAAACACCTCGCGGATAGGAAGTCAACATTTTCGGACACGGATGTTGGGTCTGACCGGATGCGGCTTCGACCAACGTGCGTCACGCGACCGACATGGATGGCATCGACATGCAATATGCCCGTAGCCACGTCCACATCCATACAAGTATCGCTATTTGGGCGGCTGCCGCAGGCAGTGAAAAGCGATGTTGTCAAGTTGGAATATCCTTGCGGTGGTCCTAACTGGGGTGCGGACCAATCCGGTACCCAGGACGGCAGATGATCGCCATGCACCGACGACTTGGGTATTTGGGAAAACAGCAGGACGTCCATGTCTTGTTTCAAGACCGAGGCCGCAAACTTGGTGTAGGAACTTCTGACGTTGTCGACTTCCATACCACTCATCGTTTCTCTTGCAATCTCATCGTCCGATGCGATACCCAGTAAAGCATAGATGCGATCCTCTGGTTTCGTCGCGCCTAGTTTGGGCGTGTCGTCGTTCACGTTGTACCGCCTCACAAGATCATATAATCCATTCTTTGTCGCCGGGCTAGCATGAATCTTCTTGCGTTCGACGAATATTCGGATGAAGGGCGTGTTGAGCGCGAAGATAGCACTGCGGACTTTCACTTCAGACCGCGGCACGGGCGCGTCCGGGTGCCGCGCCCAGTAGCTCGTCAGGATGGAGTAGAAGAGTATAATGGCTCGGAAACAGTCGAAGCACAATTCCCGCTCGCCACACCTGAAGACCACAACCGAGGGCAAACAGCCTTCCTGCACCGTCCATAGACGGTTCATCCACGCCCTTTGAAGAATCTCCATCATGCCGTATAGCGGAAACCGGGGACCATACCGCGTCACGATGTCGAATACGTCTTTCCGATCCTCCTCCTGAGCCGCATTCTCCATCTCGACCGAGCCGGGATCAACGACAGCGTCGAACACGCGACGAAAGTGGCCTACGCTGGGTCCCATCAACCTACTCAGGACTGCTTCGCTGTTGATCTGGTGCGAGAAGTCATACCAGCGGCGGGTTTCGGGTGTCTCGGAACCGAGCCAGACAACGGTTCTCGCGCAACGGGAATAGATCTCGCCCATGAGTCGGACTTGCTGGATTTTCTCTGCATTGTCATCCTGGTTGATACATATCTGATCTGCGAAGATGGGAAGACTGGCCCCGAGATCGGGTGCATGGGAAAGGCTGAGCAGTGCTACTTCGAGAGAGGCAGATATACGCATTACCCGGTACCTCCTCGCATGATCGTTGTCTGCGAGAAGCCATACAATGACCTCCCTGTTGGCTGCACCGACACCCCAACAATATGAAAGGCTGTCATATCGGCCGGTTGCGTCGTCTGCGCTGATCTCGATGATTTCAACATTCACTACTTCTCTGAAAGGAGGCCATAGCGACCGAGTTGGAGGTAGTAACTTGAGTACGCGGAATACTCGTTGTTCCCAACTTAGGCCTGAGTATTCATACTTTGGGTGTCCTAGGAGTGACAAAGGCCATGCCATATTGCGCTTTGGACCTCGATGTCGATCGTCCTTGCGTTTCTTGATCATCAATAACGAGACAAGAGCAAGTCATACTTTCTCCAAGTCAGATATCAACGAGGCTCGGAGGGGTCCGGTGCTTCAGCCGAAAGTCTGGCCACGATGCCAAGACAGTAGCCAGTCCCAGCCGCACAAGCGAGTGGCATGGTGGCGTGGTCTAGATCCATGTGGATTACCTCCCATTCTGCTGGTAAGCACGATGCGATCCAGGCGGTAGGAATCCGATTTGTTCTGTTGTCTCTACAGGAAGTGTTGTTGGTTTGGTTGGCAGAGTTGCACGAGTACATGTGATGATAAAATGTGGACAGTGGACGCGGACGGTGACGGTAATGTGTCGGACTTTTACTACTGTGCTTCTGGTCCTACGGTGTTAACGTGGTGTTGGGGTTAATTGATTAATTGTGTAATGTAGCAGTAATAGTGACTATTTTCTAGCTAAGTCTTAGAGGGTCCCTAATGGGCTTTAGGTTAGGTAATTGCCTTATATACAGCTATACTCCTTTGTAAGAAGTACTGCAAACGCAAAACAAAGTTATAAAAATATAGCAAATTAGTTTTTATTTTTTAGATTTTAAGTAGGTATATTTTTTTTTTCTTTTTTATAAAGAAAGTTTAGTTAGTTTTAAAATAAAGTATGTTAAAACTGTTTATATGCTTTTTTTATAAATTGTTTTGCTTTTTTTTTATTTTTATAAAGTTTAAAAATTGTATTATTTAAAAAAGCTACTTTATTTTTTAGTTTTATATACTTAATTTTTAACTTTATAATAAGTTTATTAAAGTTGTTTTTTTTTAGTTTAGGTTTTAAATAGCAAGTTACTTTAGTTAAAGTAATAATTTAAATTTTAAAACCTTTTTTTTTTTAATTAAAATTTAGATTTTTTAGTTTTAATTTTTAAGCTAGCATTAGTTTTTTTTAACTTTATGTTTTTTTTTAGTAATTTAACGTTATAGTTTTTTAACCTAAGCTTTATATTTATTTGTTTTTGTTTTAATTTATATTTTTAAATTAATTTTATTTTATATTAGGTTTTAAATTATTTAGTTATAAGTAATTAGCTAAGCTTTAAGCTTGCTTTTTTTTTAATATAGTTTTAAATTACTTAAGCTTAGTTTTTAAATTAAGCTTAAAGATTAAGTATGGTTTTATTTAGCTAAAGTAAAGGTTATATAATATTAGTTTTTAAGTTTATTTTTTTAACTTTTTTTCTTTTTTTAAAACCTTTTTATTTAAAAAGGCTTATACTTTTTAAATTAGCTAGGTTTTAAGTTATAGCTTTAAAGTTAGTAAGAATATAATTTAAAAAGTTAAAGTAAAATTCTTTTTTAGTAGTAGGGTTTTAGTTTATAAGTTAGTTTTTTGCTTAGGTAATTAATGCGTTTTGCGCTTTAGGTAATATTTTAAAATAGTTTAAAGCAAATTGCTTAACTTATTTATTTATTAAAAAAAAATTAATTTTTTAGTTTTATATTTTATTACTATAATTTATACTAAAATTGTTTATAAAATAAAAAAGTAGTTAACTAGTTTTTAATAGCTAAGTAAAACTAATATAATTAAAAAATAAAGGAAATATTTAGTTAATTACTTTTTAATAAATAATTTTATAAAATTATTATTATATAGTAAATTATATTTTAAAAATTTTTAAAAATAACCTAGCTAGTTTTTAACTACTTTTTTTATTAAGTAATTAATATTATTTTTATTAAATTTTAATTTTTATTTATTTTAAATATTTAAAAGTTTAAGTAAACTATGTTTTGCTTTTTAAATTATATTATTAAAGGCTAGGATTATCTTTTTAGTTAGGTGCCTTATAAAAGTTGTAAAAATAAATTTAAGTAGTAATAATTTAAGCAATTTTTTTACTATTTGCTTTTTAAAGCTATTTTTGTTTTTTATATTTATATTAAGTTTAAGTTTTGTTTAATTAGCTAAAAAAAAATTTTAATAAAATATAGTAACTAAAAAATGTTAGAAAATAATAATAATAGTAATAATATTTTTTTAATTATAAAGCTTAGAGGTTTATAATAAATATTAGTTAAAGTTTAAAAAAAGCGTATATTAAATAATAAGCTTGCTAAGTTATATATTTTATAGCTTATAGCTTATACTTTATACTTTTTTTTAAGTACTTAGTACTTTTTTTTTTTAATAACTTATACTTTGTTTTAATATTTATTATATTTTTTTTATTATATTATTAGCCTTATTTTTTTAAAATTTATTAAGTAATTTTAATATAATAGCTTTTAAGTTAAGGCTTTTTTTTTCCTTTTTTAAATATACTTTTAATTTAAGTGTTTTTTTTTTAGCAATAGTTATGCTAGCTTTTTTTTTATTTATTTATTTTTTATTTTTACTACTTAAAAAATTAGTTTTTTTTTTTAAGTATAGCTTAAAGTTATTAATATAAACTTTTTAAAACTTTTTTTACTTAATAATATTTATAATTTAAATAAATACTTTTAAAGCTATTTTTATAACTTTAAATAAGCTTTTTTATAATAAGTTAAACTTTTTTAATTTTAACGCGTTATATAATTAATTAGTTTTTTTTTGTTAATAAGTGCTTATTATTTAGTTTTAGTTTTTAACGTATTTTTAAACTTATTAGCTAATTTAATACTTTTAAAAGCTTTTATAAAAAAAATTTGCTTTTTTTTAGTTAATAAAGTAATTTAGTATTTATTTTTTGTTTTTTTTTTGCTTATTAAAAATTTAGTTTTAATTTAAAGCTTTTATAACTAAAATAGTTAAGTTTTTTTTGCTTAAAACTAGTACTATTAAATAGGTTTTTTAACTAAATATAAGTTTTATTAAAAAAAAGCTAGTTTTTTTTATTAGTTTAAAGTTAATAATAAAAATTGCAATAAGTAATTAAAAGGGCTATAAGCTTAAATTAGTATATTTTATTTTTAAAGCCTATTTTTTTAATTGCTAATTAACTTGTTTTATAATGCTTTTAATAAGCTTATAAGTTTAAAGCAAATTTACTAGTTTATATTTAATTTTTATTTTGCTTTTTTAAAAAAACTATTTTAGTATGCTTTTTTTTTAAAAAGTATTATTAGTAAGCATTTTTTTAAAGTATTTTAATATAATATATAAAATTTTCTAAGCTTTAAGTATTAAAAACTATTTTAATTTAGTAGTTAAAAATTTAAATATAAATTAACTAAAATAGTTAGTAATAAATAATATATATTAATAGCTATTAAAAGCTATTAAGGTAATAAGTTTAACATAGTTTATGCTTACTATATTTTATAACTATATTATAACTATTTTCTTTTTAATTATTAGTATAAGTTATATTTTTATTTTAGTATAAGCATAATACTTTTAACAATAAAATTTTATATTTAACTATTTTTTAAGCTACTAAAAGTATTTAATTAAGTTTTAAGTAATAATTAAGTTTATATAATATTTATATGCTTTATAAGCTTATTAAAAAGTAATATTTACTTTTTTTAGCATTAAGCATTTTAAAATTATTTTATTTTTTTTTAGTTAGCTAAAAAACCTATTTTTAATTTAGTAGTATATTAATAATTTAACTACTAACTTTTTTTAGTTTTTAGTTAAATATTTAATTTTTTTATATTTTAAAACTAAAAACAATATAATGTTACAATATTATAAGCAAGCAAGGTAATTTTTTACTAAGTTTTATAATTTTTTAACTATATTAACTAGTATAAAAAAAATAACTTTTAATAAGTTTAAGTTTAATGCTTGCTTTGTTTTTAATACTTATTTTATATAGCTATAAATAAATAAAAGTTTTTTTATATTTTTTTTTTAAAAACTAAATTATTAAGCTTTATAGTTAAAATAGTTTATTAGCAATTTTTATAATTTATAAAGTATTAAGCTAGTAAAATATATAAAATTAGTATTTTTTTAGTTTTTTTAACTAAATAGCAACCTTTTTTTTTATATTAAAATTTTATTTTAAAGTTTTTAGCAAGTTTTTATAGTTAGTATATAATATAATTAAAAATAGCAATTTATTTACTAGCTATTAGCATTTTACTAAACACTTTACTATTTTTAATATTTTTTGTTTTTTTATATTATAACGCATTTTTATATTTAAAAACTTAAAAAATATAAATATAAAAATATATATAAATGCTATATTTTTATTAGTAATTTTTATTTTTATAAGTTAAAATGCTAATTAAAATAGTACGCTACTAGCTTTAGTAAGTAAAGTATTTAAAGCAAAATAATATTATTTTATAAGGTCTAGGTTTTTAACTGCTTTTTTTAAACCTTTTAGTAAAAAGTAATAAACGCTTTTTATTGCTTATTTTTTTAAACAAAAAGTTTTCTTACTTATTTTTATTAAATTAAAGTTTTGTTTTTTAAAGTAATTATAAGCATTTATTTTATATAAAAAAATTTTAAAATCTAAACTTAGTTTATTATGCTTAGTAAGTAAATTTAAAAGTAAAGTTTTAAGTATAAAAATGCTTTTAGCTTTTTAATATTTTTTAAGTAGTTAGTTTTTTTTGCTTATTTAGCAAACTTTTTTTTATATTTAAGTAAAGGTTTAATTTGCTTTTAAAATAGCTTAAAACTTAATATATTTATATAATTTGCAAATAGTTTTGTTTTTTTTAAAAATAAGCTAATTAAAATAAAAGCAATTTAAAAAAAATAATATAAATAAAAAAAATTAAATAACTTATTAAAACTTTAACTTAAAGCATTATAGTTATTTATAAATATATTAAATAATATTTTTTATTTAAAGTAGTAACTAATAAAAAAAAGTAAAGCTAAACTTAAGCTATTTTTTAAAAGTAGCTATTTGCTAAATTTAATATCTTTTAAAGTATAATATATATAAAGTAATTTTATTAACTTTTAAAGCATATAATAGCTAAAGTATTAGCTATTTAAAGCAATAAAAGCTGTTTATAGTTAGTTTTTATATTTAGTTTTAATTGCTTAAAACTTATAAGCTATATTACTTTAAAAAAAAATTATAATTTTTTTAAATAAAAACGTTAAAAACTTTATTTTAGCTATAAACTAGCTATTATAGCTTAATAGTAGCTTTGTTAATTAAAATATAGCAATAAATAAAATATTATTTATTTAGTTAATTTTTATATTTAATTAAATATTTTATTTAAGCTTTTTATTTTAATATGCTTAAATAAATTAAGTTTGCTTTTTTAAGCTTTAAAAAGATTTATATAGTAAATTTTTTTTTATTATTAATATATTTAAGTTATTTAAGCTAGTATAGTTAAATTATTTTGTTAACTATAATAATATATTTAACTAAATTTATTGCTTTTATATTATTTAAATAAACTATAAAATAGTTTTTTTATATATAGCATAGCTAGTAAGCTTTAGCTTACTATTTAAGTATTTTAGCTTTATTTTTAATTATTAAGTTTGTTTTTTAAAACTATTTATTTACTACTTTTTAAAGCTTAGCTAATAATAGCTATTATTTTAGTTACTAAAATACTTTTAATTATTTTTAATATTTTTAGCTTAAAAGTTTATAACTAGTAGTAAAAAATTAAAAAAAATTGCTTAATACTAAAATGCTTTAAGTTTTTATTTTAGCTATTTTTAAATATTTATTTTTATTAAAGATTTTTAAGTTTTTTTAAAATAATTTATTATATTTTAAAAAAGCTAGTGCTAAGTTTTAATTTAAAATATTGTTAATGTTTAAAATAGTTATATTAGCATTATTTTAAATATTTATAGTTATAAACTTAAGTAATTATATTTTATTATAAATATGTTAATAATAATTAAATTTTTTAAAATTTTTATTATTTAAAAACATTTTAATATATAATATTTTAAATTTTACTAATTAAAACTAAAACTTAGTTTTACTAATAACTTTATTAAAAGTTATAAGCAAAAAGGCTTAAATTAGAATTTATTTACTTTTATACTAATTTTTTACTTAGCTTAACAAAATTTAATTAATAATTTAAAAATTTATATTTAAAAGGCTTTAAGCTGCTAAAATTATTATAATACTAAAAACTGTTTTTTTAGCAATATTTGTTTATTTTAAAGTTTTGCTAAGCATTAAAGCTTATTTTAAATATAAGCTCTTTATTAGTTTTTTAAAAAAAAAGTAGTAAAAAAAGCTATTTTTATAATATTAATAATTTTTTTAATAATATTATTTATAGTTAGTTTGTTTTTATTATTTTTATTACTTTTTTTATTTTTTTTATTATTAAAATTAAAGTTGCTCTTTTTTTTTAATTTTAATTTAAAAACCATTTTTAGATTTTTTATAGTTAAAAGCTAATAAGTTAAAAAGTTTAAAGTTTTTTTTTAATAATTTTAACTAACTTTAGTTATATTATATATTACTATTATAAAAGTAAATTTTTTTAAGCTTTTTATAATAATTTACTTATTTATAAAGTTAATTAATATAAAATTCCGTTTTAGCTATTTTTTTTTTAGTAATAAATTATAAGTTTAATTATATTTAGTAATATATGCTTAAATTACTAACAAGATTTTTTTTATATAAAATAAAAATATTATATAATAGTAAATAAAAGTAGTGCTATTATTTACTATTTTTAAAACTAAAAGTTTAAGTATTAGTTTTAAATTTATTAAGTATTTATAAGTATATTTAAAGCTAACTAGTTTTAATAAAAAACCTTTATTTACTAAATAATAATAAACTATAGTTTTTATAATATTTTTAAAAATATAGCTAAAGT
>MU401638.1:0-78680 GCA_022579005.1 Poronia punctata
TATATATATAGTATTTTATAAAATATATATATTAAGCTAAGCAAAATATATTAAAAATAAAATAACTTTGCTAGGTTTTTATAAGTAATTATATATTATATATGCTTAGCTTAAGTAATTATAAATAAAGCAAAGCTTAAAATAACTTATAGCAATACTTTTAATGTTTTTACTTATTACTAATATATATATATTACTTTTGCTTTTATATAAAATATTTTTTATATATACTTTTTAAGTACTTAATATTAATAGCTTTAACTATTAACAAATACTTAGCAAAGTGCTAATTATTTAAATTAATTTAATATAAATAATTAATTTAAAGTTGCTATATTTTATTAGCATATATAAAGCATATATAAAGTAAAAGTAAAATATAAAACTTATTTTAAACTTATTACTATATATAATAAAGTTAACTTTATTATATATTTTATTATATATATTTAGTATAATATACTTTATAGTATAAGTATTTTAAGCTTTTTTAAAAGTAAAATAAAACTTAATTAAAATTAATATATATAATATGTATATAAAGTATATATTTACTATATTTTTTAATATTATTTTAAATAGCTATAAATAATATTATATATATAAAAAGCTTATTACTTTATTTTTATAATTTAAGTACTTTATATAATAAAATTTTGCTAGTTTTATAGCATATAAAGTTTTTATAAAAATATTAGCAATAGCTAATATTAAAGCATTTATATTTTTAATACTAGTACTTATATTTAACATTTTTATATTTACTTTATATATAGTTAGTATATAGTTAGTATATAGTTAGCTTATATTATATATAAGCTTAAAATAAAAAAATAATATAAACTTATAATATATTAAAATATAAAATATTAACTTTAGCTAACTTATAAGTTAAATATTAAACTTAAACTATATTAGTATATATTATATATATATATATAAGTTTTATATTTTAAACATTTTATTTTATATAAATTTATAAATTTAAGCTATATTTATACGCTTAATATTTGCTATAAAACTATTTTTTAGCTAAATAAAATATATTATTTTATTTATAAATATATTAAAGTATAATAATATAAAGTAATAATTTTTTATATAATAAAATAATACTTTATTAAAGCTATAGTAGCTTATAATAAGTTTAAATACTTAAATAGTTTTTTATATAGCTTATTAATATTTGCTAAGTATATACTTTAAAAATTTAAATAAATATAAAGTTAAAGCTTAGTACGCTTATAAAGTTAAAATTATTTATTATTAAAAATTAGTTACTAATATAAAGCATAAGCTTTATATTGTTTTTTTTATTATTATTTAATTTTACTAAGTTAGTTAGCAATAGTAGTTATACTAAAGCTTAGCTAGTTATTATAACTAATATAATATAAGCTTATAACTAAAATTAGCATATTGTTAGCATATATATAGTTTTTATTTATACTTATATTATTTAATAACTTAATTACTTTAATATTAAGCTATTATAAAAAATTATAGTTTAAAATAGCTAATATTATAAAAAGCTACTAAACTATACTATATATATATATAATTTAAGTTAATTAGCAGCTACATATACTATATATGCTTTATATATACTAAGCGTTTTTATAATAGTTAATTAATTAAATATTTAAAGCAACGTTTAATTTATATATACTAAGCATATATATAATAGTTTAAAGTTAAAATCTTTTAATATAATAAAAAAATTTTAAAAGTATTAAAGTATATAGTATTTATTACAAGCTACTATAATTAGCTAGCATAATTTACTAGTGCATAAGTAGCGTATTTTTTAACCCCCTTAAAGTTACTAGTACCAAGCTAGACTAGCGCAGTTTTTAACCCTCGCCGAGCTTTTAGTTACCCCCCGTGACCTACAACCCGCCATCTGTCAACCATCCCTGCCTTGAATCAAGTGAGAGCGAACAATTCGACCGTGTTGGTGTAAAGTTTGGTAATACCACGTGCAGGTAACATTGCACTTACTTCCCCTGAGCCGAATCTTGCCCAAAGGACTACCACAGCAGGTACAACAAGCATACGTGCGAGAGCCCCCGTCACCCCGTGGCCCGTGGGGCGCTAAGCTGAGTTTCACTACCCAGATTTCCGATAGTCCGTTCGTGAAAGAAGTAACCATGCATGTGCTGGCATCATCTGCGTATCTGAGCCGTGTCAAGTTTTTCAGAAAAGCATTGTCGCGCATGCACTATCTGGATTATCCAAAAAATTGGGATGATAATGACGACAAACCAAGACGCCCAACTCTCTGGAATGCTGTCGCGGCTTGGCTAACTTCTGCCGATCCCTCGCTATGTGTGTAGAGTCGTTTAACCTACAATCATCTCACGCTGCAAGATGATATCTTTGCCGGCCGGGATACTATATTCTTATATGATATAAAACAAGTATCACTTGTCTATTACCTAGACTTATGAACTGACGTATATTTACCAGGCACGATGTGAGGTTTGCTAGTTTTCCCGGGGGCCGAGTCCCGACGGAAAAACATAAGACTAACCTACACGTAGATGGCACTCGCTTGTGAAATGTCTCACTCTCGCGTCGTGTGGCTCTCACTAGGCGTTGCTACGCTGAGGTCTTATTAACATTCCGCAAACCTGCTACTGGCGTGCCATAATCGGCATTTAGTCCATATCGCGACTGAACGCGGCCAGAGAAGTGAAGATGGCGACTCAAATACGGGCCCAACCGGCGTTTGTCAACATGGCCAGTTCTGTCAAACAAATCTCCTTACCCTATCGGTGCAAGTCTAGATAGCCATTCTTGACCGAAAAAAGGTCCATCTGTCGCTCGTTTTCTGCAAATCCTCTTGTCGCTCACATAACCCTCTTTTTCTCGTCCATTGGAGGTGAAAATTTGAAAAAGAAATCGTAAAATGGCGTATTCTCTGTCGTCACATTTCTCCGGCCAAGGATTTCTCGATAGCTTTACATTCTTTACAGGGCGCGATTTAAATAACGGCTTCGTCGAGTACAGTGGCCCCAAGAACAGAAACCAGTTGGGTGATAGGTTGCTAACGAGAAGATCAGTTATCAAAGCAGAGAAGATGCTCTAGCTAAGAACCTCGTGTCGATCGATGAATTCAACCGGGTTAAACTTGGCGTCGACTCGGTGCACACCTACTCGACCAATGACACGGGCAGGCCAAGTGTCAGGTTAACAAGCAAGGATGCCTTCACTCATGGCCTATTCATTGCTGATTTTGCCCACATGCCCGGTTCAACATGTGGGACATGGCCATCTTGTATGTAGCCGATCCGATCACTCATCTACTCTAACAATACCCTGTCCTGGTTAACTGACAGTCTGTGTGTGTCAGTCTGGGCTTTTAATAATTACGGAAACGAAAACGACACATCGTGGCCGAAAGGGGGGGAGCTCGACATCGTTGAAGGGGCCAATACTGCACAGAGGAATCTGATATCTGCTCATACGTATGTTCCGCGCGGAATCAACGTGAGGAGAATATCCTAACCGGAAGAAAACAGAACCCCTGGATGTGAAATACCCAGTAGCGGTTTTACCGGAGTACCGGTTGCGACCGACTGTTCATTAAGTGTAAGTGTTTACTATGGATGACGCGCAGAACTATCCAGCCCCTTTTATATAAAGCTCTGCGCTTACAAAGGATGATAGCCCGGGAACATCGGCTGTAACTATGCCGCACCTACAGCCGACGCCTCCACATACGGAGATGCTTTCAACGCCGAAGGAGGCGGTGTATATGCTCTAGAATGGGATTCGGACGGCATCAGGATATGGCACTTTCCCCGTTCCGCCATTCCAGACAATGTCAACAGGGCTCCCTTACCGGATCCTACAACATGGGGGCCACCTCAGGCTCTCTTCGGAGGGTCGAAATGCGACGTGGATTCGTATTTCTACAATATGAGCCTCGTCATCAATACAGTAGGTTAGCGCAGGCAAAGGGGTTGCTTTTCAAAATTGACTGACACGGGACAACGTCTAGAACTTCTGTGGCGACTACGCCGGCGAGATATGGGGAATAACCGACCAATGCAACAAGCTCGCGCCGACATGTGAGGAATACGTGGCAGCGAACCCGAGAAGCTTCAACAACGCCTTCTGGCAGATCAACTACATCGACGTATATCGGAAAAAGCCAGCTCGGACTCGGGAAAACGCCACCCTGCCCTTATCTAGCCCGGTGGTACCGAGCGGAACGCGGACCGTCACAATCACCACAACCTCTTCGCCAACGCCAACAAATCAGGGTCTAGCCGGTCCGGCCACACTGCCGGGATGGACGCGACTAGGTTGTTTCGGCGGATACAAATCATTATTCTCCGAGGCGGGCTCGTCGGAAACTATGGACATCGAGGCGTGTGTGGCGAGTTGTACGGGTCGCGGGTATGCCGGTGTATCTGGGACGTAAGTTTGACCGCCCCCTTGAAAGAACAATCTAATATGATGAACACCCCAAAATGGAATGTTACTCATGCTAATAATAACAAAAAGCACATGCTACTGCGCCGACACGCTAGGCAAAGGAACCACAGCCGTAGAAAACCAAATGTGCAACACCCCTTGCCCGGGTAACCCGCACGAGTCCTGCGGCGGGACATGGTTGCCCGGTTTCGGTTTCATAGGTATAGAAACAAACCACCACAACACGACGATAAAACCTCGCACCGCACCATCCAACATCCTCTTGACAATCTACAGCAACAACTCCAAGACAACCATATATCCCCCCGGCGCACCCGCAAAGAATAACAACAACAACAACAACAACACCACCACCACGACCAAACCCATCGTAACATTAACAATAACATACACCACAATAAACCCCACAAACCCAGCAAAACTCCTAACCCTCGAATACTGCACCACCGGGACGAACACAGTCGTAGTACCGATGAAGACACGCACCGAAACCTGCGCGGCATGTGGTCCTCATGGCGAGAACACCGTCACGCTTACCTTTCCTGCGGCAGCAGCGACAGCTACGGTTTTCGATATCGCTGTCAAGACTGTTTTGCCTTTACCTTTTGGGAATGGCAATAGAAGTAATAGTAGTAGTAGTATTAGTAGTAGTAGTTTTACTTTTACGGGAGGTGCGGCGGGGAGGAATAGGGGTCTTTCCTCTTCTTCCTCTTCTTATTCTTCTTTTGCTATGTTGATGTTGATGTTTATTACTGTTAGTTTGTGGTTTTGTTTTCCGAGCCATGGCTTGATTTAAACTGGTTTTATGCAGCAGCTCATTAACATTTGGCGGGTTTTCATTCGGAGTTCCTACTTTCTTCTTCGGCCGTATTTTCTTTCCGTTGCGTGTTCTGGCCTTACCTTGCCATTTTTGTGTCCTAGGGACGGGGAGTTACTTCAAGCGTCATTATATTTCTCATTTATTTAGTCTGGTCACATAAGATAAGCGACTACGGTATATCAGTTCAGTACCTTGAGCATGGGAAATATAATACACCAATTACGGATTAATCATGCGAGCCTTTTAATACGGTCCTCTCAGCCAGGTTTTGCTATTGAAAAACAGACAAGTGCCGTCTATCACGTATTCGTAATATTAATCCCAACCATCAATCCATAGGTTATTACAACTTCCCTTTTGCCTGCTCTTGTCCATCCTCCCCTATACATGCTTACCACTATTACCCCTCCAATCACCTTAACCAGTCATCCCCGTCATGACCTGGCCAACAACCGCCCCTCCCAGAGCTTCAAACGTCCCGGTCACTTGCAACGAAGCAGACCCCTAGTTCTTCCCAGGTTTCGCATTCGCAATCATTTTACGACCGATCAGCACCGTCTCATCCATACCTTGCTGGCGAAGCCAGAACCTAAAGAAAAGTACATTAGCTCTTCCATCTTGACCTTGGTATATTCGTCATGTCCAACTTACGATCGTTCTGGTGTATCCCCCCCGATGGTGGAAATCTTTCTCGCTTCCTCTTCGAGAGCAGCGACTGTGATCTTCTCCCCAGTTTGGACCGTGGGAGGAACAGGTGCTTTCATAGCATCTGGCCCGAGAGTCTCCTCTAGGAGCTGTTTCCGCATAGAGAATCTTTCTGCCCTCTCTTTCTGCAAACCCGGGCTGTCGATCTGATTCAGGACATAACGAACGACGAACTGGGCAGCCAAGTATATATGTTCTGCAAAGAGAACCGTCGTCAATAGACCGGCAACGTGAACCTTTGACGGGTCTCCACCAGGGCCTTCGCCGTCTCCCCTCAGTAGGAACACGATGGCGGGACTGACAAGGCTTCCTGTCCAAGAGAGAAATCCCAGGGCGGTCAACCAAGGGCCGATAGAATCCGCCCTCCACGGAATCGGCCGTTGACTCGAGGTAGCAATCTTCATGGCGTCTGATCGCAATTCAATCCAGTTGTTGACCAGGAACGATAGTGGTGTGAGAGGCCAGATGGCCGAGAACAGGGACAAATAGCCAAACTGCACTACCATCTCGCGGTAGTCGACAGCGACATCGTACACGTCAAGCTTTGCTTCGTCTCTCACTCTTTCCAGGAAAGCTTTTTCTTCTGGCGCATCTGGCATGATAGGATGCTCACCCTTGGCTGTTGTCGACCGGCTGGCTTGAGCCTCCTCCACCTTCTTGAAAATAGCCCGTTTCACATAAGGGAGCACAAACTCCAGGCCGACATTAACAATCTGAGCCGTCACCGCAAAGTAGACCATCTGGCTCTTTAGTCGATCCGGGTTGACGCGGAACTCTTGCGTGCTTATCGACTTCTCGCTAGATAGCTTCTTGGCCATCGTGGTAAACCCATGGAGATACGGGGTCATCAAGTTACCAAACGGCATGTAGACAAAGGCAGAGAGAAACAATGGCGTATAGGATGTGATGAAGTTGATGACGAAGATCTTGCTGATCAACGCGTGTTGATGAGCTATACGAGACAGAGGGAAATATCAGCATAGGTTCAGTCCTCCACACTGAGAGAGCAGATTGGCAGCAGTACGTACCGTCGTTCGTTTGATAGTTTTCGCGCTCCGTAAGTGTCTCGGCAAAGTGAGTGAGGACTGTGGACAACACGGGTAGGATGCTGCTTAGGATGATGGTAGGTGCAAATGTCTAGATTTTTGAAAGGAAAATCAGTTTTCATCTGGTTCGGTGTTCCCAAGGATAGAGATAAGGAGTAAGGCCAGGATGTATGGATGACTTACGAGATATGACTTGAAAGGTCCATTATACACCTGAGTGAGGAATATCTCGATGCCAAAACAGAATATGTAAAGAGCACCCAAGACGAGGAGGCAGGCGATGGCGAAGGGAACCTGGAGCAGCTGTGTCTGTAATCTCTTGGTAGGCGGATAGTACTTGACCGGCTCGCCCGTCACTGGGTCGGCAACCTCATGATCCCACTGAAACTGGGAGCGGGGATGTTGGATACGCGAGACGCCGCGAACACCCCACTGCACGGCCAGATCGACCTCCTTCTTCTTCCACCACTCGAAGAAGACGATGGACCAGAGCGAGTTGACAATGGCATAGAGCCACGAGTACCGGCCAAGAACAAACCAGGCGCCAAAGCCAAAGGCGGCAGGGAATAGCTGAAACGCAAAGTACGACTGCAGGAATGCAAAGTAGAAGGCTACACTCTCGCCGAATTTGTTTCGAATATTGTCGAGATCTTCGTCGTCCAAGAAGTACTTGGTACCCCATGCCTTGATCCAAGACCGGTTGAAGGCGTGGTCGTGAAGTGGGAAGACGGACGCGACCTGCTTCCATTGTCCTACCTGAGGAGTGATGCCGGCTCCGCCTTCATTCCTGGGCTTCGTGATGAGCAGATAGACCAACCGTAATCGTTCCGCCTCCGTGACCGGCTCGTTTTCAAACGCCTTGGACACGTCTTTCTCTGGCGCCGTGGCCCGCACACCATACAGCCAGTCCTGGACTCGTTCTCGGTATATTTGAGAAGTGAGATAGTCCTTCGAGGCTACCTTGACGAAGACCAGCACCGACGAGTCGTCGCCCCGACGTACTTCGGTAGCAAGGCCGACCTTGGTAAGTTGCTCGATCAATCGGACAAAGCCGGCCTCGGCCTCGGCCTTGTCAGATGATATTTTGTAGTGAATGGCGTAGTCGACATCCATGTTGGTCCTGAGCTCTGCAAGATCTCCGCCATCCGAGGCGTAAATAGTCTTGAGAGAACTCATTCTTGATTTTATTTAACAGTCGCGGACTCGCGCGCTGTGCACTGAGCAATGGTTGAATGCTTAGATAATATCAAGCTCCGTTTTTGACAAGGGTGTAGGTTAGGATCGGATCCCCGGCACATACCCCTGTTCCCGAGTCAGATCTGCTGTGTTTGGGGGTGATTAAAAGGTGGGTTATGTGTTGTGTGGTTATTTGGTTAGCGAAGATCTCTCATCAACAGTCGGTATTCCTGCCTGATGATGTCTTCACTGTAATGACTGTGAGGGGTAAGAAGAAGAGGATAGGTAATTACTGCCAAGGCCCTAAGACAAGGGCCAGGAAAAGGAATCTTGACTGACAATAAATACGAGACTAGGTACCTAGTATGGTAAAGCTATCTTGTTGTAGACAGAAATAACCAGAGGAAAGAAGGAGTAGATAAACTGGAGTCTTGAAGGGCTGAATAGATATGGATTATTCTATTTAGGTAGATACACACGGTACTGGTGCGACGGTGATGCCTTGTTGCAATAAAATCAAGTACGTCGTATTCACTTTTTGCTAGGGAACCGGCCTGCTGGTTTGTCATAACTAATAGTAGGTACCTAGTATACAACGTCATTCCTCAAGGGTCAGTACGGTACTTCAAGTACCTATGACACCATTGGCAGGGGGTCTTTAGTGGTAAATACTTTGCTTAGCGTTACAGCAGTGATGTGTAGGATCTCAGTAGCCGGCCTGTGAGCCTGGGAAGTTCCGAACTCACTTGATCTTATTTGCCTACCTAGTTATAGTTTTACGTTACTTTTCTTGGAAAGGTCAGGACATATCTGGTACGCGGTACATTAGTCTAGCCCCATAATACTCCATCTTGAATCCTGGATGCTTGTGATGAAGGTACGAGTGAGAACATATCCATGTGTCGGTACCTTACTCATCAGCTACATCACTACGATGACCGAGCAGTCACGATTAATCATTTATTTTGACGTACCTGCATATTAGAACGACCTCTTGATATTCTCACCACAAGTGACCAATATAATTTACCCTCAAATAACTGAATAACGAGAATCTGCTTGTCAGTCGTCAATTACCCATCTACAGTCTGGAACGATAGGTATCAGCTCTCTACTTGTAAGTTCGGTCCTTGGCTCACTGACGTGTTAACCGTCTATTGATGCACGATCAGTCATCACTAACTGAGCCATCCGGCACCAGAGACGAACAGGGAAAACAACAAAGTCTCACAAATTGCAGACTCAAGTTCAGCCACACGTCATTTGGGGGCCCTCATCCACATACCTATTCACCTACAGAAGATAAATCATGGGACTGTTGGCCAAAGTCGGCCTTCGGCGCCGCCTCAAATGGGAAAAGCGGACACTACTCGACTGGTTCTTCGAGAGTCCGCTCCAGGGCATTATATACTTCCTCTACCCAGTAATCCTGTGGCTGAGAGGACTTCGAGCGTCGCCTGTACAGCCGCCGCGGAACCGCGTCCCGATAAGAGTCGTGTGTCTGTCGGACACGCATGATTCCACTGTTCGGGACGTACCGGATGGCGATCTGCTTATCCACTGCGGCGATTTGACCAACGATGGCACCGCCGCCTCCATCCAGAAGCAAATCGACTGGCTCGCATCCCTACCTCATCAGCACAAGGTCCTCGTGTGCGGCAACCACGACAGCTGGTTCGACCTCAAGGCCCGGACCGAGGAGGACACGCTGGGACATCGTGAGGTCGATTTGAAGACGCTGCACTATCTCGAGCGCAGCTCCGTCACACTCACTTTCAAGGGCGGTCGAAAGTTGAATATCTATGGTGCGCCTGACTTGCCGCAATGTGGAGGGCAGGAATTTGCGTAAGTCTAAATATACTTACATATCCGCTGGATTCGGCTTCGGCTAGACTAGACTAGACGACTAACCACACCGCGGCGTATCAGGTTCCAATACACTATTGACCAGCACCCCTGGGCCGGTGCCATACCATTTGACACTGACGTATTAGTCACACACACGCCTCCGGTAAGAAAAAGAAGTTTCGCTTTTTCATCCCCGCGCTGGCTGTTTTTAGCCTTATCTTACTAACGTGCCACCCCTAGATGCTTCACCGAGATCTATCCCTCGGATGCCCTGGTCTCCTGGCCGAAATATGGAAAAAGCGGCCGAAACTTCACATCTTCGGCCACGTTCACTGGGGCCGCGGAACCGAGACGGCCTACTGGGACGACTGCCAGAGAGCGTACGAAAGCCTGATGTTACGCAAGAAGCGGGGCCCTATTTTCGACATGCTCCCTCATCGCGGCTGGCTCGATGCCTTCAAGGTTCTGTATCACGGCATCAAGGGTATTCTCTGGCAATGGTTCTGGCTAGGCGGTGCGAGCAACGGCAGTCTTTTGGCCAATGCCGCTATGCAACATGGCACGTCCGGAAAGCTTACTGAGAAGAAGCCTATTACGGTCGACATCTGAGGGGAGTTTCTACGCGGCGCGAACATACGTGTTTGCTTAGGTTAGGAGTAAGCTATCGATCATGATGGGGTTAAGAGGACTTGAAAAGGGAGGGGACGAGTCAAGTTTTATTAAGTATGTATGTGTATAGATAAACTACCTACATAGATAAGAACGTTCTACAAAGTATTTGTATTACGGTTTCGCGTTCGCAAGCATTTCTTTTCCGCACTCAGATCAAAAGAAAGATACTATATCACGTTAAATGAGAATACTAGTCAAATACCCAAGAGAGAATATAATCTAATTGCTTAAAGTGTTCGGACAGAAAGTTATCTTTCCCTCTCCTAACACGGAAGGATATAGAACACAAATAACACAACATATAAAAAGAATCGGCCTTTTTTCCTCCCCCTTCATCACCAACCCCCACCCCAACCCCCCTACAACCCCTTCCCTCAACACCTCCTCCAAACATAAGACCAACTCTCAGCAGCAGGGGTATGAGAATCCTTTCCGAAAAACGCATACTGGTCCCCGGAGGCGGATGAAAGCGCGACGCGGAAGTTGACGTTCAGGATCCCCAAGTATCCACCATCATCCCTGGCACAAGGCGACCAGGCGACCAGGCCGGCCGAGGCCGAAGCCGTCTTGCTGATATCTTGATCTAGACGGCCCGAGCCCGTGTTTGAGACCGTGCCTTGGATCGTTCCCTATGTTAGAGGGGGTATTTGTTTAGTTATTTATCAAGACCTACACAAACAAACAAACAAAAAAAGAAAAGAAAGAAAAAAAGGGGAAAAAAAAGGAAAAAGGGGGTTGGGGTTGGGGTTGGGGGGGATAAGTACAGTAGCACCAGCATCCTGACTCCAATAACTAGTCAAGAACCAATCGAAGCTCGCGCCAGCATCCAGAACTAAATGGCCCTTGACGGTGGCGCTCTGGATGCCGACCTGCCACCCGGCAGTGCAGCCCGAGGCTTGTAGGTGGATCTGGCAGTTGGTGCTCGAGTGCTCTATTCCCGGGAGGCTGGCCTCGAAGCCGTTGAGTTTGAAGCCGACGTCGCCGAAGCCGGCACCCGTGCGTTCGACGCCCGGGGACGACGAGGGACATCCGTCGCCGCTGTATGTTACTGATGTTATGTGCGGGAGGGCAGAGGGTGTGTCGCGTGGTGATAATGCGCGCGCTGTGGTTACGGTTGTGTACGGTAGGAGGAAGAGGAGGGAGCTTGGGAGCTGCATTTTGTTGTTGTTGTTGTTTTTTTTTTCTTCTGGCGGGGGAGGTGTCTTTCAATGTTATATATGATTGGACTCAAAAGGATAAAGACGGGATCTAGATACTAGGTAGATGAAGGGGGAGATATTATGAGGATTAATGATATATATATGTATTGATGACTTGTGCCTGCGAATCTACTCCTATTTAGAACTCAACATCATGAAGACAGGCGTGGCGTTCTTATAGATGGCCTCCGGTTATTTTGAATGCCTCATTCTCCTCATTCTCGCCCTCATACTTTGTTCCCTGACAAGAGGCTACGGAGGCAGCATCGAGACCCTAGTCTCGTCAGACCTAACCATGAACCAGAGTTAAATCTAGTCCGGCCTAGCCCAAGCCTCCTGTTCTGTTCGAGCCAGAGAATTTCAGTCCGAAATGGCGATGCGGCCACCAAAAGGGGATGTTCAAGTTTCCGCAGCAAATACTGCTAATAGCCACAGTAGAACTGTACCAGAGTTGGAAGACGGGCGTAATGGTTAATATGGATAAAGTAGCAGTCATCCTGCTAGTAAAGTTCCGGGAAAAGTAAGGCTCTTATGCTTTGATGATACGACCCAGGGTACCCTGGATTAAAAATAACAAGCGAGAGCTTCTGGTCCCATCATTCCGGGGTAGTGAACCGGCTAATACGACCTTCATTCGCCTTGACGCCAATGGTACTCGGTCTGGACCCGAGAACAAAGTCCAGACGTCAGTCTTAATATCAACGAGGACATAAAATATAGCTCTACCGAGGGACCCTGGCTTCTAGATGAAGCTGGGGGAGATGGATGATTGTCTTATTCGGGTCATCCAAATTGTTCGAATCCTTGGTTATTATAGACAGTTGTTGGTCCTAATACTAGGATTGAGCACAGCGAAATTAAGCTCGCCGTTCGAATGTGCTGGATCCGGGCATCCATTGATATTCTGAAGATATTGTTGGACCGACGTCACCTGATTAGTGTTACTCTGTTCCAGAATATCGGCCAGTATTTCTTCTAGGCCGGTCCAAGTGTTATTTGAGCCGTGATGTATCGTCGTAGCCACATTAATTCTGAGGACCGGTCCGAGATGTTATCAGCCAGGTTACTAGGCCTGCCAGAAGTACATCTTCATCATGGAGCTCTAGACGTCTCGGCTACCGTTGGCTTCGATGGGAACCCCTGTCGATATTACAATGGCTTATTACTGTAGTTAAGGGGGCCTGGCCTGGGGGGTTGATACTTGGGTAGATGACGAGGTGGTAGCTCATACTTGTGCCCTCGGCTCAAGTCGGTATGATCCAATCCACTTAGACCATGATTCGTCTCAGTCCCTCAGTGCCACCGAGGACGCGCCGGCCTGTCACCGCACAACGACCTTGGCCACTCTCCCATTTCCCAGCTTTATCAGCCATGAATTCTTCCTGCCGGGAATGCATTCCCTCAAGCCATTTGTGTATACAGGCATAACAGTAGACAAAGCCTGTTTGACATGCCGTAGCGGTCGTGATTTCATCTTCACATATTGGACATAGCTCCGAGTCTTCCGGAGCAGACACAGTAAAGATGGGCAAGAGCGACGGTGTAGCGATCGGGGCATCATCCTGTGCCAACCGTGTCTCGTCCCTTTTCTCCTGCGTCTCCTCGTCTTTGTTACTCTGGTCGGGCTGCGCCTTTCTTTTCTGCAGCTTTTCATCGACTTTCGACAACCCGGATACGACAGGAGGCGGTAGTTCGAGATTCTCCGCCGCTTTTCTCGACAGCTGCTTTGCGAAATCCGAGGCGTACCACCACTCGAGGAACTTTAGAGCGAAAATGCTGGTCGGAAGCAGAATGGATAGGCTCCCAAGAACCTTTGCGCCCATCGTTCTGGGATGGAAGATGCTCGTTGAGCGAGGTGGGTTGCCAGGCTTCGGCTTTCCTAATTCTTCGATCGCTCGGAAGTCGGCGCCATTCATGCGGCGTATCCTGGTGCCGATGAGCCATAGGAAGGGGTTGTGGTACTTTGTGTTGTCGAAGAGGTAGGCGAGATTAAAAGCGATGATGCTGAAGTAGTAGGCTGCATGCACACTGGGATACACGTTCCGTATGAACCATTTGTAATAGTGTGCGATTCTTTGCCTTATAGTCGGGTTCGCGGGCATCCGTGTGTAATTGGCGCCCAAAAGAGCGCGAGGGGCCTCGATCTCGTAGGATTCATCCAGTCTACGCTTCAGATACGGAATAGCCACCATGACAGCCAGATTCTTCCACACATCTTTCTCGCTTAGCTTGAGTGTAGTGCGTACGACTTCTGGTGTGGTGGCGGCAGCACGAGGGATCTCGGCGTGTAACGCTTTCTCTCGCTTGAGGCCGTAGAAGTGCTCGGTGAAACTGCCGCCTCGAGTACGCAGGTAGTGGCGCTCAACCACGAGCATGACAAGAGCATATAGCTCATCGAAGGAATTTAGAGCGCGGAGGAGGTATCGCGGATAACGTTGTGTAGCTACGGTTAATAGGTATCGTAGAGTTGGCGGTAAAAGGGAATTCAGCTGCTGCTCGGATAACAGCTCGAATAGCGACGGCTTCTGGTCGTCAAAGTTGCCCCGAAGGGCCGTGACGAACTCCATTTTCGGTAGCTAAACTGTAAAGATTGCGCAACTATGCTACTTTTCTGCTACCACAAATTCGCAGTGCGATTGGACGCGATCGCCACAAGGTGGTGTGGTATCATCAAGCACATTAAATTGGGTGACGATGAGACGCGGTTATCAGAAGACTGGTTGTCGCGTGAAGTAGCCCTGCCTCCTAACTGGGCTGCCTGTACCTGCTGTTGAAGCATAACTGTCTGCCGAGGTCCAGGAAGCTTGGACCATGATTTGCCCAATCAGCCCCGGGCCGACAATTGGGGCCGTTGTAGGAGGTAATCTAAGTCTACGTCTACCGGTACCCAGGAGATGTAAGTTAGTAACGACGCCGGGGCTTGGGCTTTATATGTCATCAGATACTGAAGGTAGAAAGTTCCAACCATAGGTCAAGAAATAGATAGAAGGCATACCTAATGTGTAGAAATACGTTGGGTTCTGATTTGTCACGTTTGTAATGTCGATCTACCTGCCTACGCAGTCCTTAGGCACTTACCTACAAATGGCTCCATGCCAAACATACCCGTACTTCTAAGTTCTTGTACAGGACGTCTCTCTATTTGATACATTCGCGGAGTGCAAGTCGCAGTTCCTGTCTAGTATTTAGCATGCCATAAAACCTCACTGGATCTTGTACATCAACACATATTACTTAACTAAGCGTAATCATTTATTCATTATAGTACAAGCAATAACACCCCCCTCCTTTTCAGCCCCAACCCGTTCAACGCATGTTGCCTGCTAACCATGTCTGGAGTGCCACTATGTTGTCTTGCCCCTTTCTTAACTTGACCGTTTTAACGTTCAGTCTCGACTGATTTCATGATCTGGGCTTTCCCCATTGTTCTGTCTTCGCCTGCGCGACAAGTGTCAAAATCTAGCGCTAGCTATCTCCAGAGTCCGTTCAATAACTCTCTTCAGAACTAGCTGTTCAGATAGTTGCGAATGGCACCCTGAAGGCGGGTAGCCCCTTCGCCAAGTGCACTCGTCAGGTTGTCGAGATCGTCGCCAGCCGTGATGCCAAATTTGCGCACAAAATCTTTGGCTGCCATTTCAAGATCACCGTAATCCTCGCCATCATCCTCGTCCTCGGGGCGGCCAAAGTATGCATTGGATGAGATGGCCGAGGCGCCTTCGAACCCTTGAAGCCGGTTTTTTGCCTCAGATTGAGCTGAAGGATCAAACGCTCCCTTTCCGAAAAACTCATCAGATGAGATACCTTTCTGGTTATTGAATTTCTCACGGGCATAACGCTCCTCGTCCGCTGGGAAGATTTAGTAAATATTAACATCACGGTATGGGAGTTCTTCGATGACGTACCTTCAGGAGTCGCCTTGACGGGGCCAACTGATCCAAAGCCACCTGCGTTCGGCTTGGATGCGGCCGCGGCGGGCTTTTTCCCTCCAACCTGACCGAAGCCGAGTCTTCCAAAGCCCATGCCTAGTCGCTCAACTTCAGCAGCTGACTTTTGACGCGTGTGGCCAGATCCGTAGCCGCCCGAGGGTGCCGGCGTGGGGGAAACAACGTTGGATGCCTCTGACTTCGATGTCGTGGCAGTCGCAGCCTTAACTTCCGCCGCTTCAGCCTCGGGGTTATAGCCAAGCTTCTCGATACGCTCAGCCTCCTCCTTCGCTCGCTTCTCGGCTTCCTCGAAATCAATGATGTCACTAGTAACCTTCTTTGCGCCTAGCTTCGATGTAGCCTTTTTCGCGCCCAGGATATTGGCCTTGCGAGGTCCGGTGCTGGTGGTCTTTCGGAGCGCAGCAGACGAGGTGATTTTACCCATGGCTGGCTTTGTCTCGGACGCCGAATCCGACTTGGCTAGGGGCGAACCGGACCGAGATATATCCTTGCCATTGGCCCCGGCACCTATGAAAGGGGAAGGGGTTCGGCCGACAATTGGAGGTGTCCCGTTTCTTGATATAGGGGGCGTGGGTTTCTTGATAGAGGGCTTATCCCATGAAGAGAAGAAATCATCAGCTGGTTCACTCGCAGGTGTAGCGGCGCTTGCCGCATCGCCCGCAATATCGGTAACAACAACTTCATTGGGATATCTAGCAGTCAACCCTGTTAGCCTCTATTTGTTTTCTGGTCGAACAATGGGACTCACTCGAGAGCGTCTCGGGCTGCCCGCTTCTTCAATTCTTCCTTATACTTGGTAGCTGCGGGCGATTGGTACTTTGTCTTGGGGTCCTTGCTCGCAAGCGCTGCGCTGCCACCGTTGGAGCGGAAGAATTTGGTCGCAGATTCGTTGCCGCCTACTTTCATGATACGTAGTTGGTCCCATTGCCACTCTGCAAACAAATCAGTTCCATACAAAGACGGCTTGCGGACGGCAAAGCCCTCCCATCACAATCAGGTGAACGCACGATCGAGGTTTGTCGAGCGCACAAAGGAGATATGCACGCCAAGGTTTCGGTGATTAGAGGAGCAATCGAGACAGAGGTAGATGCCAAACGGGACCGAGGTCCAAGTAGGGTTGTTTTGGCCGCAATCAAAGCATATCTGGCGGCGCAAGTAATCAGCCGACGAATAGACCACCGGCATGCCCTAGAACAGGGGGTATCACTGGAGACTCACCTTATTTGCTTGCTTGGTCTTCAACTTCTCGAAGATCTTCTGAGATTGCTGTTTTGTGGCGAGCGCACTCATTTTGCCAGTATGATCCGCACACTTGTAAGTGTGCCCACTATCTTATACTGTTGTTGTGATTCCTCGTCGCAATGTCGGGGGCGAAGGGTGGACTGTGGCAGTTTATGACACCGAGGTGAGAAAGAGAATCACAGAACAGATAAATTAACCACCTGGTTCAGGAGTTGGGCCAGATTTCCTAATGCCTCCCTAGCGGATACGGGGTACGTACAGTATGCCACTTGAGAAGGGCGGTGGCACTGTAGGCGGGCACGCCAACACGCCGCTTCAAAGAACTGACCCACACCGTTTGACATTTAATCCACATCAGGGTTAGCGGAGGGTCTGTAGACAATCCCCACATTTGATCAGGTAACTTTATCTGTACAGCTTCAAGCCAAACTGTTGACTTGCAAGTGTGAACGAAGTAATTTTATCACCAGAATCCCGAGACAATATCTATTCTCTGGTGCTGGTTATTGTCGCCAGACCCTGGAAATACCAAAAGAATCCACCCCGAACCCCTGTTTGCCTTGCTTGACGACTACGCCTAGCCTAATGGACCTCTTCCCTACGTCATGAAGCTCCTACTCCGGCCGATTCCTGCCTCGAGCATCGTCCCGCATATACGATCTCTCGCCGCGCAACGAAGCTATGCAACATCGCACGATCAGGGGAAGAACTCGACTTCTCGGCGGAGAGCCGTAACTCCCTTCAACGACGACGGCTTCGTCCCATGGGGTGAGCTCTCGGCGGCTGAAAAGGCATCTCGTGCAACCCAGCAGACGTTCAACTTCGGGCTTGTAATCGTCGGCGTCGCATTAACAGTACGCCCTTGCGCCTCGAAATATAAATATTCCGCACGTATCGAGTACTGAATGTTCCTCTGGGGACTTTTAGGGCGGTGTCGGATACTTCCTATACCAAGATGTCTTCTCGCCGGACAGCAAAGTAGCCTACTTTAATCGGGCCGTCGACAAGATCAAGAAAGACGCCCGCTGCTTGTCATTACTAGGAGACGAAAAGAAAATCACAGCTCACGGGGAGGAGACGGCAAATAAATGGCGACGAGCTAGGCCAATTGCGTAAGGAACGTCGATTTTGGGACCGAGGAAGTTATTTGCTAATGACGGCGGGATAGGTCAAATTCAAAAACTGACGCGCAAGGCAACGAGCATTTGATTATGCATTTCTATGTACGTTTCTTGACTATTCTTTTCCAAGGTACTCTTCTGACATTGAGTAGGTTGAAGGGCCATTGAACAACGGCTTGGTAAATGTACATCTTATCAAGCGTTCTGGACACAGCGAGTTCGAGTATAAATATTTAGCCCTGGATGTGAAGGGTCATCCACGAATCTACCTTGAACACGCCGATGCGAACTCTTCATCGGATCACAAGAAGTTCAAGCTCTTCGGAGTAAACTGGAACTAAGGTTCAATCCCCTACCCATGGGGCGCCGACTTTTTTTCAAGCAGAACCGGTAGATTGCCCTTCCAGCCATCTATTTACATTGGTTGGGCAAACGTATTTGCAAATCTACCCAAGGCTGAGAACATGTAACAAGTGTATGAGTTATGTACAGATGTATGTATATTATAGCCTATGAATATGAACAAGTGTTTGGCAGTAAGCTGTAATATAGATTAGGCTAGGAGCAAGGAATTGTAACTGCCCGCCCATAAGATATTTTTAACATCTCGTTTGGCCAGACGAGGAGAACCCATTCCAAATTGATTTCATGTCCGCTTTCAAGCCCTATTATTACCGGTTGATCGACTTTGCATTTGGACGCTGGCACTTGGTATCACATTCGAATAAAAGGCCTTAAAAGAAGCGTATGATGAGCATATGCCTTTCGATAGTTGATGCCACTATATGTTCGAGTTGTTAATAGGTTGCAATCCGCAACAAGACTACTTTAGCCGTTAGAACGACATGAAACAAATGATGAACGTCACTACGATCTGGGCACCATGAAGAGGGCCGAAATACCAGATTGAAGTTATGATCCCCCTTGCGCCGGGTCACATTATCATCGGGTCTCGGACCTGATAGCCTCGTCTGTCCTGAAGCTCTTTCTTCTTTCAACATGATAGTACATCTCTTTCTCATAGCTAACAGGATGTGATTATGGAACGCCACGATACCGGTCTACCCCTATTTATGCTTACCTGGCTTGCTCTTTACCCTATGTAAGTACGTTACGTTCCCACGGGAGAATCCCGCTACCTTTCCACCCAGTGGTGGATTTCGTGTATAAAACCGCTGTATCCGAGCCCATTTTATCTAACGATACTCCCCAGACTACGCAGCAAGACGATATAGATGTGTTCCTATGCAACAGCATCGGGCGGAAAAGATCAGCGCCAGCAAGCGACCGGGCTTCGAGATTTGCAGGTAGCCATCATAACACTTTTGTTGAGTAGCCAGAGCCACAAAGATGCTGGAAATGGCATATTCTCATGTTCTGGAGCAGTATCGAGCTCGCAGTCCTCTCTTTAATCACGTATCGAGGGATTGAGTGGCTTGCCGAATGATAGGTACGATAGGAAAATAGGAGAAGTAGTCTGGAAAGGGATGCCAGTACTTGGGAAGCCGTCTTAGACCGTTGAACCGTAGCCTACACACGGGAAGTTGAGACAGAGTACAGTATGGTGATGAACAGTTGAGAAAGATATGGTCTCTGAGCGATGAGGTTTTGTCACGAGTGACTCTTTAGCTAACTGACTAGGTACTTCCGTGCTGGTGGTGGTTAAGATACCTGAACCTTAGATAGTCGACATTCAGCAAAGAAATGGGGCGGTGATAACTCAAACCAGCCCGCCATCAACGTCCGCATCTACCTATAGAAATATTCTTTTGCCAGCTATCGTACATATACCTAACCGGCTAATACCTACCTACTCAGGACCACCCTCTCGCTCACCTCAAGTCACGCCGTCCTTACTTAGCTCTCTAGTAGCGAAAGCACTTTTGGTTTGATCCTATCCTTGAAATCCAGCTTCAAAGACCGTGATTAACAAGCCTGAAGTGATTGTGCATCTGCTCCCATTTAAGCTACAGATATATGTGGACCGTCTACATGTTTTAACCCGACGAATATCGAAAATTTCGTCCACGTCCCTCTTACAGTGGCAGCCAAGTTATCTAGGTTAAAGACATTGGCTTATGGATGGCAAGTACCAGATTTATCCCTAGGCCCAAGATCACGACAGGGATGGAGCAGATGGTTATATCTGCCATAAGTGACAGGCAAAAGTTAGAACACAGGCAAGGTTTGGGCGTCAAAGAGCCGGGTAGGCTCCGATACTACAGCTATAAGTTGAGCAAGCAGTTATAGCAAAAGCAATGTTGTATAAAGCTATGTCGTAGAAAACTGTTTACGATACAGATATCAGGAGATGGCAGAGGGGGAATCGTGATGGGCTATGGTCTACCTTGGAATCTATAGTTTTAGAACGATTTAAAATATGATTAAACTAAGATTCAAGTTCCAGAGCAGACCGTAGCACCTCGTCCCAACCAAAGAGGATGAACATTCCCCCCTTAACCCTCTACTATCGCGATTATTCTAATAAGTTGCCTAGGGAAATACTACGACAAAACAAAGGCAAGAAAGCTACTGGATTCTGGGTATGTAGGTTATGAAACAGTCACTATGAGTCAGGCAAAGCACTTCGTACCATATTCCGTCAAAGTAAGTAACTACCAGGTAGCCAAGGTAATTCAGGAGAAACAAAGCGTCCAAGAATAGGGACGGACAATGATACGGAACATACCCACCATAGAAAACGGCATAATACCTATTGTTTGTACAGGAAGTATTTCCGTTGTATTCAACAAAATGTTTAACAAATAAAGCAACCAAACAACACCAAACTCTATAGCCCGGAGTATACATCACAACAACAACAACAACAAACATCATTCCTTAGCTTATTTGCTGGTGGCCTATCTTGAAAACCGCAACAATCGGGAGTTTTGCTGACGCGTCCTCCTTTCCCTTATCTAAAGATAGGGGTATGGTATGGATTTAGGGGATGGTGGGTGTGCACAGAGGAAAACACAGTCAGACGGGGTACAAAATGTCTCTCACCTCACACCACACTACACTCACAAGCAAAGTAAGTGGTCTAGACTAGGTAAGTAGTTAGGTATTATGACTCTTTTCCCCTTGCCTGACCTATGTTGATTACTCATTACTCATCGTGACAACAAAACATGATACGATTTTCTAGTAGGCAGGTTAGAATAATCACAGAGTTTAGATTTTTCCTTTCCAAACATCATATCCTGCAGAAAGCCGAAAATCGCCGGGCTGCGGCATAAAACAAAAATAAAAACCCCTAAAGAAATTTCGATCGGTCCGTGATATGAGTAAGGTAAGGTAAGGTAAGTAAGTCATGCCCTCGCAGACAGTTCCCCCATGATCTTGGGGACGTAGGACAAAAGTAAAATGTCATCTTTCTTTCTATAGGTCTATAATCTCGCTCCTTTTTCCCTCCTTCTACAAATAAAAATAAATATGTGTGTGTGTGTTTCTCGCCTCCCTCACTCATCCTATCAGTCAGTCGCACCATTTCACATCACATGCGCTAACTAACAACGAGCTAGGTTAGATGATTCGACAGCATTCAAGGCACAGGACGCGCGGTATTTCCCAAGGGAGACTAGGTTTTCCCCAAAAGCCGGGAATCATAACCACGCAAGGGATAAAGGGGAAAAGGGGGGGGGGGGGGGGACCTATATCTGCGAGATTTACAGGGAAGCACATACTAGGCGAAGCGGGCGTTGGTAGGGAGTGGGACAAATAAATCTCGGTAGTACCCAAAGGAAAACGAAACGCATTGGGCATCATCCTGTATTCTAGGTAGAACTGGGAATTCACACTTGACCAAACCACCCAGGGAGATAGAGATCTGCGGAGTGAAGAATAGAGAGCTTGATTATGCCTATTACCTACCTACTTGCCTAATGAATGGCCTTGTCTCGCTCCAGGTTAGGGCACAACCGCTAGTGGGAAGAAATGAGGAAGGAGAATAAAACACATACCGAACTTGCCATGTCATCATGTCACTAGGTGCTGGAATGATGGATATACTAGCGCAATTATTTACCTAGGTAGTTATGTACCTTGGCAGGAAGGCTCGTGTGTTGTGTTCAAAGAAAAAAAAAAGACAATCTTCACGCGTACTCCTTTTCTACAACCAAATAACACTAGCTACTGCCTAAGACCACGAAATCCCCCTGGACTAGATTAAATCGCCCTGGGAGAATTGTGGCAGTTAGTAACACTGCTTTTTCACTCCCTAACCCTACATTTACGGGGGCATGTTTAAGGGGGGAGGGTCATCTAAGCTAGTCCAGACCTCCTTTATTGGCTCGCAATGGGCTTTAATAGCCAAAGGTGCTCACTTCTCACCAAAGATGTCAAAAGGAGTTGGCCATCTAGCATATTCGTTCTCCCCTCTACCTAAGAAGTTATAACCATACTAGAAGTAGGATTTTTACACATCTGGAACTGATTGGATTCGTCTAGCAGCATATACATACTTTGACCGACTCCTCAACTGACGAAGTCTGGCGTAGCGCCTCCCGTCCGAACAGAACAGATTGGCCCGTAAAGCAACAAATCGTATGGTAGATCGCTCCCGAGACTACGGGAAGTAGACGACCAGGGGCGTCTGATTGGTAATGGGCAGGCAGATTTTCGCCTCTCATGACTGGTTCCTCCTATCTACCTGGTTGCTCATCAGGTGTCAAAAAAAGTGCGGAGTCCCGGAAAAGCTGGCTCCGGGGGGGAGGGGAGGGATTTGCGGTATCACGTTACAGCAGATCGAAGCTAAGCTTCTAGAGTGAAAGGCTTTCGGCATTTGAAAGCAAGCTCGGGGCGGGATTGTCAAAAGACCTAGCAATGACTCCTTACAGCCAGTTGTTACGGATACTGGTTCTACGCTCATACACCATAAGGAAAAGGCACTAGATGACAAGTTCACTAGGGCTTGACCACGTATCTCATGCGTGTCATATTTAGTCCCTGAAGGCTGGCTATGTGAGACAACATGAATTCTCAGGTAAAGGGTCACCTATATGGGATCATGTCTCCTCGAGGTACCTACGCTCTGGGGCCTCCACGATGATCAGAGATCCAGAAAGTCACAACAGCCACATGAAAGCAGGACCTGACAGCAACATCCCATGCCACGACATAGATTCCAGGGGCCGGCGAGCGGTTAGGCATACTGATGCACAGGCTCGTGGCCCGATATGGAAGTGACAAGCGAATCGGAGCGGGATAAACACCAGATAGTATTCCGAGTATTTTATCCAAGTAGAGAAAGCGCTTCTGGATTTTGGGCCGCAACATGGAAAACTCCGCCGCCTGATATCGAGAATCGATTTTCCACCTAAAGACTGTTGTTTGACCTATTGCTGCCCTGATAGTATTTCAGTAAGGATGAAAAACCGAGCAAAAGGAGATAAAATGATATGAGGTGCACTAATGTGTTATGAGCCTGGACCGGGGGAAAAGGGGGAAAGCAAAAATGGGTTGACGGGTTGACGGGTTGACGGGTTGACGGGTTGACGGGTGGAAGGTATTTGGTGGCTGACTGCACTGCGCGGCTTTCAACGTAAATCTGACCCGGTAGTCTGGGTCGAGCTAGATGAGAGTTTCACCACTGCAGCGCAGATGGCGGCAGGAGACAGGTAACCTTTTTTTGTGAGTTGTCATTACTTATATAGCTACTTGTAGTAGAATAACCAACAAATATCAGAACGTCGAATGTGTCCGTAGCGAACATGGCCATAAAGGACCATACATGCATACCCTACCTCCTTGGCGTGCTCGACCTCGATATTTCGAGATACCTGGTCGTCAGTATCAGATAGAAGAGCCTCCCTATATCGGAGCGACCGTCAGTAATCTGCTACCTCTATCCATGGCCTTATAGTATATTCAGGTATCTATGGATATTCGTACTGTACACCTAGGCGCCCATTCATACATGTTACTATATGTGGATAGATGGTATGTATGTCCGTGCATATATCATCGTGTTCCTATTATGTTGGCGGAAAAGTTACGTTATTTGGCAGGACCAGCCAAGAACGATGAGCAACGGCGTGGTTCGTAGATGCCGGGCTCGCTGGGTAGTATGTACCTGGAGGAAAAGCCATTTCCTATCAGTGTATTAATGATCCGACAGGGCGACACCCCATGCGCAAAGACAAAAAGAAGGTCAGCGTCTCCAAATATCGGCACCGAGGATTATCTCGTAGATGCATAGTACCTGGGACCATGTCAATAAGTGTTTTTCTTACCCGTAGGTAGATGCCTAGCTTGCATCCCTTGCTGAGCTAGAAGGGAGACGAGAGGGGAGCAGGACCGGGTAGGGCCCTCCTTTTTGTGCAACGGCCCGCCAGCGGACCACGCCATTCTGTTCGGCCCAGGGACCGAAATCAGGTCATTATCTGCATTGCCGTCTTCTAACGGCCGAGAAGAAAACTTAGACTCGTGGCCAGGCGAAACGACTGTGGCCAGGAGTTAAATCTGGCCCGGCCCGAAATAGAATTGGCGCAATACCGCGATAATGGGTCGACGCAACGATAGGCGACCTAAATGATAGAGACTTTTCCACCACTATTGCTGGGCCCTATAGCTAATCTTCAAGTAATGGGTGGCAGCATGGGAAGCGATGCGGATCTTTCGACCATACTTGTTTGTTCGCCATTTTTAAATTAATCGATCTGAGGGAATCGGGGGGATGCCGCAGAAAGAAATGAAATGAGGAAAACTGGAGCAAAATATTTGGCCTGGAATGATTTCCTGGTGTTGCCCCCTTGACCTGGGCAGAAGCTGGAATTTTCGTAGGTGCAGTGTGTGTACATTGCGCCCACCTGCCTCCATGGATGTATCGAGTACCGACGGGCGGAGGTAGGCTGCATGTAGGTACGTAGTCCTAGTGGTAGTCGATGGCAATGGTACCTTATGTTGGGTACATGTTTGTATCTTTGCAGACAGCCCTTTGAATCCAATGGGAAATGACAAGTAAAAGACAGGCGCGTAGTTTGGTCGCGATAGGTGGCTGAATAGGCGAATAGCTGTCAACCATGGTTTTACCTCGCTGAGCCACTACCCAGCAATACTATGCCTACAAACCTAGGTACTTACATACATAGTACCCAAGTGTATACACAGACACACAGGACAGCGGCTTGAACTACTTGCTACACATAGAGAACATTTCTGTACCACAGGGTGCTTCCCTGGCCGGCAGTAACAGAAGATTTGGAGTCGAGTCTATTAATTTACCGTACATGTTGTGGGTAGGGTAAGGGTTATGTTGCCTTTGATGTATCTCGGTAGTTACGTGTCACTTTCTGGTGCCTTCCAGTGCTTGCTGAAGTTTTGGTTGAAGGTTAGGTGAGAAGGGTGACTTCCGTGCTTGCAATATTTCTACTTCTAGTGACCTCCCATATCCTTCAAGTCCTCCAGCGCATGTCAGGTACATCTCTGGTAGAAAAATTTATTAAATTTACAGTAGACCCCATATCAACCTAATACGCGGCCATGTCTGATCCCCTCATGCTTGATATGAAAGGTTTTTTTAATTGTTCGCAGCCACATGAGCATGAGCTGTACGAATTTACTCCTTGGTTTTTATTTTTATTTTTTCTCTTCCCCGGACATCTCCGGTAGACTTCCATCGAAACACAACCTGTACTATATACATGAGAGTACTACTCAACCAATTACAACCCCGGGGGGTGCAATGCGGCCTAGGAGCCGAGTAAGGATCATTCTTACATCGTACCTTAATAGGCTCTATTAAATCATGACCTACCTAGCCTAGGCAAGTTGGAAGGAGTAAGGTAGGTAGCAATATTGTATATTGGAGTGTGGAAATTGGCCTGTCAACTGGAAAGCCGGAGAACTAACTATCGTAGGCGGCTGTAGCAATGCATCTACCTGCATGAGATATACGTTGATATAGACCATTGGTCTCTTTCACATGGAAGATGCTACCAAGGTAGGGGACTAGGTGGGTACGCCTCTAGAGGATACTCTAACCATGCATGCATCATGTCTATATGTAGGCATCGATATGCCTTAACCTAGCTGATTCATATACCTGTAGGAATGAAGCCGGAGAGTGAGAAGGTCTCCTAAATCTCGGCACAGGCAGAGCAACACCCTACCCTCCATACCGAACTACGAGTACCTCGCGCACTCTGAGTTTTACCCCGTCCTGAGGTTAAAGTTACTATAGTATACTATACCTACATCTACATCTCATACGTATATGAGAGGCCAGGCTCAAAAGCGTCCTACTGGGCTGATCAGGGGCGAATTCATCTCCCGCTAGCATCGAGTTCACACCGTGTGGTACGATCCGAAAGGGAGTTATTTTCCGACTCACCGTCATTAGGATACCCTTCTGTTTCTCTACCATATCCCGTCTAGTTGGCCACCATGCACGTACCTGGCTATATAACTCGAGTATGTAAGTAGCTACAGCTGATACCCCTGGATGTACACGGGGAAGGAAGTATAAATATACTATCTATACGTCAATGGTGCACAAGGCCCTGTCGGAAATGTAATGACGCAGCGCCCCCTGGTCCCCATACTTGTAAACAGAGGCAAGAGTCAGCGAGATGTTGTTTACCTAATCCTACGCGACAGGCATTGAACACCTACATGCGCATACTTGAAGGCGCCGGTGTATACGTACATCAAATTAATTTATCGACTTGTTTAGGTAAGTAGCATACGATGTAATAGGTGGTCGATACCCACACTTGAAGCTATCGTGTCCCCTCTAACAAACGCCAACGTAGGTGGCGACCATTGAAGATGGAGAGCGGGAGAATGGGCAAGGCGACCACGGCGACGTAGTATAAGAGGTATTTTTTTTTGAAGTAGTCTACAACATCTCTAGACCAGCCTCTTGGATTGAAGTATGACGTTATACTTCGGATCATGCGATGCTGAACTCTCAAGTGGAAGATCTCACAACCATACCATGGCCAAAATATACAAGATTAGCACTTCTTTGTTGGGATAGGGGTCAACAAGTCAGGCCAGATACCCGGAGAAAGTTTATCAAAGCTCATTAAATTGTGAAGTACCTGTACAATCCATGTGTAAACAAAGTAAATTTTTTGATTATGGCGTCTGCAGCAGGGTAGTGTTAAAGAATTGCCGTGAATGAAATCCATGCTGTCAAGTTTCAACATTTCTTGCCCACTTTGCTTGCTCGCTCCCTACCTTACCTACGAAGCAGACAAAGCTTTCCGGTATTGGCCGAAACCAATCCGGTGGTTGGGAGGCTTCGTTTGCCTGGGCTGCTTGGGCCACTTGTTATCTTCCCCGCCTCTCCGATTAGTGTATAGAAAATTCCCAAGCAGCATGACATGCAGACTCACCGGTCATAGAATCAGGCGATAGACTAGGCATGCCCCAGTACCTCGACAATGGCTGATACTTGCAGAATACTTGGCCAGTCACAATTAGGTAACATATCGGTGACATGATATAGATACGCAATGGTACCTACCATCTACTACCCAAGGGACATGCGTAGCCCTTACAATATACGTACATGTCTATCTAGGTTAGGCGGTTTCATGAATTATAGTTCAACATACCTACACTATCGCCACCCAAGGCCAGCATGCAGCAACGATCCTGTCATGATAGGCAGGTAGGTACACCAAGTCCAAAGTAGGCCCGTTCAGAGCAAAAATAAACAGCAAGGCTCGATGCCCAACGGCAGCTCTTGACGATAAAGGCCTTTTACATTGCGGCGGGATTCCTTGGTCGCTCTGTATGGGGTTTGAGGTATACGCCTTTTCCTGATCGTGCCCGTAGAGTCTACATACTACATCCTTGTTTGTCATCTTCTGTTACCAATACCTCTCCGTTACCATGTGCTACCCCTGAAACCCCCGTGGGTGGTAGTATGCATGCTATGCTTTTGATCTTGTCATCTAATCTGGCAGATATTGATCGTGTTTCCGTTTTTGCAGCTCATCGAATGAGTTTGTGAGGATTCATTGATTGCAAGAGGTCGTCATGGTGGGGATCCAGGGGATTTGGACAGTGACAAATCACCTTGTACAAGATCTTCGAAGTCCATGCGAGCGACTGCACCTTGCGCAACATACCCCATCCACCCAACCACCTCCCCCTGGCGATAATATCACTCAAACTGAATCCCTCGATTCGGCCTCGACCAGCCCTTGGTTTTGCGCGTAGACCCTTGGCCGTGACACATGCCTAGGTTAGGTTTTGCATGCCATATTTAAAGGTTGATTGCAACCTGGACAGGCTGGATAGACAGCAAGTCGACGTAAAAGGGGGGCAAATCGGCGTGACATCGTGAGTGGTGCTTCTATCGGCAGAGGGTTTCGGCCCGACCCGGTTTAAAGACAGCTCTCGACAAGCTGCGCTGCAACTGATCCTCTCACTCACGAACAGTTTTCTCGAGCGCGGTAGGGAAGAATAAACGGACGCCACAGCGTTTGGATACGCTAGCTCTACAACCATTTCCCCTCCGCATGTCAGCCTGCAGTAACTTACCGAGGGCAGAGAACGGCGTCGGTTTCACTGCGCATCTGTGAAGCTCAGAGATAGGTGCCACTACTCCCAAATATACCGAAAGGTTGGAACGCTAAGAAGGTCTGTCTTTGGTTATAATTATAAATAGTAAATCAAATGAAGCCGCACAATAGACCTACACCAAAGGACAAGCCAGGAGTCAGGACCCCCCTTGGTGTGGAGATGTCAACGGCTCCAGTGTCATGGTCTGAAACATGACAACGATTTTCCACTCTTTTGACATGTCTTATTGCCGGGGATGGGGACTCTGCAAGTCGTCAGGTCGACGGAAACGTGCACAGACTGCCGTACCGCCGAGACAGAGACGACAGCGGGCGGGCGGGCGGGCGGGCGGGCGCAATTTCGCAAAGATCTTGAACCGGTCGGTTTTTTGATAGAGATTATACTAACTTACTAAGTACACCTACACGAGCAAGACAACATATTGTCTTTGACCGTTTCTTGAAAATATTGTATTCTGGGAAGATATGGTTGCCACTCCGTAGAGCCGCATTAGAATGCACCGCAGGTCAGGCAGGCATTGGTGTGTTGTTTCTTAGTTTTCTTTTAGGTAGCCGTTTCGAACCCTGCCTTGTGCCTGAGATTCGGGAAATGACAGCTGCTTGACGGCTGTCACAGGCTGCAGTCTTGCCCTGTTCGGCTGTTACCTACCTCGAGGCTACATCCTGATGCACATGTTTTCCAATGCTCGGGTATGGGTGTCCATGATTGGTTGCGGGAAGTCCCACAGTCAAACTTCATCACCCCAGATCCTGAAGCTAGCCAGTCCTTTAAAATCCTATCACTAATCATTTTAAAGATCTAGACCTCACCTTGTTCGGACGATCACTGCGCTAAGCATCGAACGTCATCCTATTCCGAAGAGTATCAGGTTATCCGCTCCTAGCCTCCTAGCCTCCTAGCCTCCTGCTGCTGGTAGACAAATAGGACCGAAACAGTCGGTGAACTGCCCAAAGCACGGTTTCTATTATCTCGGATTTATCATTCCTTATTTTTACTAACCTAGAGCAATACTGTATAATAAGACGTGGTCAGGTGGAGCTCTCTTTCAGTGAAGAGAGGATGAATGGGATGCGTTAGCTCTGTGCTGTGTCCAGTTCGAACTGTGTAGTTATTTGCTCATTATTTTGGTCTAGTTCCATTATCAGCGCTTGATCTCTGCCTACCTTCCGTTTGTTCATCGGCGTGTCCCTAATTGATCCTCCCATGAGTGGCGCCATGGTGACGAATGTGCTGGGTGGGCCGTTTTGCACCTCCGTGTTGACGGCCTCAGTTCGGGCAACTCGGAAGACCAATATTAATGATGCCTGAGACAAACAATGACCGTGGCTTTGAAGGGATCTGCTGATACGGACGTACCTTGCGGAACCAAGCCGGCAACTAGTCTAGCCTTGCCACTCGGTCGGTCGTTACCGAAAGCAAAGTGAGGGAAGACGGACGAAAGCGGCTGTAAATAGCTAGGCAACCGGTAGCTGGCTCATATATGTAGGTACCTTATATAGGATGCAAGATAGGTACATCTACGGACATTGTTCTTAGTCTAAGTACATACATGTATGAGGAATGGATGTACCCTTTTTACATGTAAGTAGCTATTCCTTTCTCCACTGAGAATCTTTTCGTCGCTGCTTCTGGATAAGTCGGTAAGGGGTGTACTTTCCGTCCTAGTCGGCGAAGCTAGCAACATGCTTAAGGTATTGGATGGGCACGCAGTAGGAGGTAAAGGTAGTTACGTAATATGTTACAGAGAGGTCGAGGCGCCCTTTTCAGTTTCATCACATAACTTCGGCCGGGCTTGGTCAATCTTTCCTCCCCAAGAATAGTTATCGCAGTAACAATTAGCGTCTGCCTCATATAATCTATTTTTCTGGTGGCATAAATACTTTATTAATACAGATACTTTCCCGGAAAAGGTTATGGCCTGGTTACAGCCCCAATGACAAGGAGAACAAAATGGCAACCCCCCCCCCCCCCCATCACTGGAGTGGTTGAGATATTTAGCGAACCCGTCTGAGGGAAAACTAACTATTTCAGCACGGACAGAGGTAAAAAAGAAACAGTGTATGGCAACTAACAGGGCAGTATCTGATCGAATGACGGGCAGGAACAGTGAAATCGACCGGACACTGGGAAGCATGTCATGCAGGATCCCGTATCGGAGCACGCTCGCCCAGGCAGATCCTTCGCCAAATATCAGCAAATGTATGTGGCGCTCTCATGGATGTGTTTATGGTAAAATACCATAGGATACTTGCAGGCTTACAGGCCTTCAAGCCCTCCGGACTTACCAGGCCAGCACACTCGTCGCATGCTGGAAACGCTGGGCAAGCCATTCTCAACCTGTCTAGAACGTTTTACGTGCGAGATTAGGAGATACCAGGCTTGGGTTGGACACTACCTACTGAAGAGGTACTAGCTGCACTTCTTGCTCTAACGGGTTGCATGTTGGTAACCTCCCAATTTGCTTCCCCGAAGAAGTATACGGGAGTTTCTCCCTTCCCCTATCCGTTCCAATAAGGGTTCAACAACTTGACACACAAAGGATCTGGTGTGATACTAGATTCTTTGAGAGAGAACGTACGGGGTCTGGGGCAAGGAGTTTATAACACCGGGGTGGCCTGATTACCTGCCTCATCATTACCTACCTACCTACTTGCATAGTACCAAGTTGGTCTGTAGAAGGAGCCTTTTTCAGCGGCCGTCCGTTAGGCATGTTTCTTGTGCTCGTCTATACTACCTACGTTAGGTGTTCGTCTCCAGGCGCATGACCTTCGAACCCCAACCGTATCCACAGGTTTCCTGGCTGATTAGATGCAAGTTGAACGTTATGGCTGGAGGCTACAGGTCGCGGAGCTGAACAGCGTTTTGTTGGGTTGGTTCACTCCTTTCCCCGTTTTCTGCACCCTGTTAGTTTTTAGGTCCCTGAGTAGGGCATTCCTTGTCGCCATACCGAGTTATCCGTTAAGCTCCGGTCTGGTTACCCTGTCACGCTGGCGGATGTTTAGGACTACACCCATCGGCGCCCTCAACCTTGAATACCTCCTAACAGTCTATTCAAACCCAAACCAAGAGCATAACCCGAAGCTCTGTGTAGTATAGTAGTTGGGAGCCGGTACTCTGAAAAAGAGAATGAAAAAGAGGCCGAATTGGTGCCATTAGTTCCCCACCCCCGCTACCTACAGTTGGAAGCTGCCAATAGTATTGTCTTAAACCGTCAACATTGCACGACCACCATTACAATATTAGGGCCGCCAAAGATGGTATAGGTCTTCTTTCCGCGTGGATTTTCTGTAGATGGTTGAAGTTTCGTCATATTATTCTCGAAGCATCGAGCGCCGTAGTCTGACCGACGGCTGATCTTGTTTTTCTTTCGCTGTGCTCGCTGCACTGAGCCTGAGAAAGACTCGCGGCGCGCGTTTGCTTGTGCGACTTATTGTGGTGGACTTCTTAAGCTTTCTGTGTGCTCTCACCCGACCCGCACCCTTCATCTTTTCCTCTTGTATAGTCTCGTACGCTCGGGCCCATATAAGAACTACCAGAAAGTCGACGCATTGTTCATTTCCCCGGGACAAGAGAATATTATCACTTATATTTTCCCAAATCGTATCGAGCCTTTTATCCTCCCCCGGATTTCACCAGCGCCTATCACGACTGACCTCACTAATTATCGAAATCTAACTCCCCGGCAATACTCAGCGAAGCTTGCAGCGGATCCATATAAAACGACGATACAAAAGCAGGATTTCTCACCCCGATGCTACTGTCTACGAATTAGTCGGCTTAGGCACTGTAGCATCTTACCAACCATCATCTAGGCCGTACCAAACAGGGCAGACAGTCTGAGGCCAAAGACAAGTTAGGACCGGGCTTGCAGTTGCAAAGTGGATATACAATATATATACGTACCTTTACAGGTAGCAGTACGTTTCCCCTTTATCTATCAAGTATTTGTGGAAACGGGCATGGTGGCCACCCCCCCGAATGATTCCAAGAGGAGAAGAACCCACATAAAAACAAAGAAACACGGTCGTTGTTGCTGTTGCTATTGTCATTGCCGTGTTTATGCCTGACACTTGTCGGTGGTTGCGATTGTAAATGAGCTGAATGCGCTGCCAATGCCACCATTACCACCATCACTACCCCTTGCCATCTTTTGCCACCTTCATCTGCGAAGCCGGTGCCGCGGGGAAACCGGAGCCTATGGGAGCGGACGACGGCGCAGGACTCGTTAACATTTGTCGACATCTGTCAACATGCGACCAATGACCTAATTAGAGAGGGCGCATTGCTGATGGGTAGCGGAGCGCAGAAATGGTATTGGATGTGTGCCAATGCTGACTTAAAGTCTGTCTATCTAGGCTCAGAGCTGTCCTGCGTGCGCAATATACGTGTAAGTGCAGTGCCCCCTTTCCGATGGAGATTGGGGAGGGGGGTGGGTGGCGGGTGGGATTGCATCTGCCTACATGCTATGTCGGGAGGGTTGTGCAGGCGCCACATTATACCATCCTTTACCATGTCGAGTGCCAGCAGACTTGGTTCGGATACCGGAATAGCTTGCAGGAAAGCCGCACCCGCGCCGCTCGAATTACTCGTTTCTTTGACTGGTATTGTTCGATTTTTGCACCTGCTCGTTGGTCCTCGACGGCTGGCCCGGCCCATGTACCTACCAAGGTACTGTCAACTCGGTCTCGCCCGGTTCTTTCTGCGCCCCAACCTCCAAGGGGCCGAGGCCCAGGGTCCAAAGTTGAATGATCGAGAATTTCAAAGGTGAAGACGATAAATCGTGTCCAGAAACCGATATCGATATTTTCACTGCAGGGTGCGGTGTGCGCCGACAGCTGATGCGATGGCCGCTGGCACGCTCCTGGCAAGCAAGCTAGCCTCCGCTTCCGCTCCCATCTCCGCCGCCCGCCGCCCGCCGTTCTTTCCCATCGTTCCTTTGTGGGGAGGACTACCTATGCCCCCGATCTGGCACGGTGGGACTTGGCTAGAGGCCAATGGTGTATACCCAGTGTCTGCGCCTGCACAACCGATCTTGACATCCCCATTCTCCCTCCCGAGTCCCCCGTACCACCGACTACTGCATAGCTGATATCTGGTTGAGTACCGTGCTCTACAGTGCCCATTGGAGTGTGAGTTAACGACAAGACGGAATTGGCTAGAGATTCACCGGGGCTCCGTCCGTCGCTACTTGATAGTGCCATTGGGAGATCGTCCTCTTGGCAACCGTCTCTGTAATGGTGATAGTGGGTTCTGAACCTTCAAAGGTTGGTACTTACTACTTACCCACGAGCCCTCGGGCTTTTCCTTCTCCTTCTCCTGCCCGTCTCTGCTTATTACCCGTCTTTCTGTTTGTCTGCCTGTTTATTTACTATGCATCGTACTGTGTTTTCCTGCGCTGGTGTGGCTTTTTTCGACAGTGGCGCTTGCATTCACATATCGCCATTCGCCCCGGGGGTCCCTCTCGATAGTGATGTCTTTTTCACGTTGGCTCTGGGCCTTGATGCCCCCCAATCGGCAACTGCCTAGGTTACCCAAGTTAGGTTACCTGGCAAGGTTAGCGAGCTGTGCAGGGCTTGGACCCGTTACATCGAATTTCTTTAATTATATCCCCTGCCACTGTACCCTGTCGCGGCACCTGCAAAGTCCGATCGGACCCTCTAGCCTACTTTTGGTTCTCCCACTGGTTCCTTCCTCGTACCCCCATGCCTATACAGACCCATAGGGCTGGTCATTCAGGCTCGCATAACACAACCTCAGAGCTAGTAACTTCTGATTCCATGTGCCCCCTCAATACTTTATGACGAGTCGCTCGAGGGAGCGAATCGCCCAAGTGGGCGGGGACATGTCGCGGCCCAGACTTCGTGGCCGTTGCTCTTCACCTTACGATATTGCTGCAAGCGCTATGACTATGGAAGACTGAGGGGAGGTAGAGATAAGAAATCGGCTAGGAGGGACGAGCCCAGTAATAACCAGCTGGCAAACGGGATCAATCCATGATGTCACACGTGCCTGAAGGCAATGTTCAACAAGTTTTCTGCGCCTGGGTCGGATAGGCTCGGCTCTTTGGAGAAAGATGCTGACGGGGATGGTAGCTGTGCAGGACGGTAGCGGGAAGGCGGGAGCTGAAGCTGACCTTCGAGACCATCTATCTAGATACGGTATTACCAGCAACGGTTGCTATTCGATTCGCCATTCATAGCATCACGCCCACCCTTGGCAGAAACACCCTCACCACCGTTACCATTTCCACCACAACCTCTAACGCCGCCGCTGCTATCGTCCCCGAGGCGAAACAGGAGCGAGCTACACCTCTGGCCTCCCGTACTTGAGTCTTCTCACCGAATGAATCAACAATCTCTCAACAAGGTAGGCAATCGCATGTTTCTTTCCCCGACTGCTTTACCTCCAGATCACCTGGTCGTATATTTCATGTATGGTTTTTTTTTTTTTTTTTTTTTTTTTTTTTGACTGTGTCCCCTTTTGTCTCCCCTCGCCGTCGATTTCGTAAGTGCACCGCGGGGCGGACCGCGCGACGACCTAAATTTCCACGTACCAGGATATGAGGAGTACCCAACAGGCTCACCGAACTGGCAAGTATCTCAATTGGGCCACAGCCAACCAGACTATACAGCCGGCATACGACGGACGGTTAAGGCCCGAGCCGGCGTATAGTAACATGGAGAGAAACCAGGCCAATTCAAATGGCAGACAACGCAATCCATTCCTCCATGATGGACGGATGAAGGAAACAGATTTTGGTTCCGTTTAGATCCCAGGCTGCCAGGATTGGCGACAACATCCAAAATTTAGCACACTGAAAAACGAAGAAGAAAAAAAGCAGGGAAAACTACGGAAAGGTGAGTGCAAACATTAAGCCGTTCTTGGGTTCTCCAGACTCCCTTTCTCTCATTTTATTTATTTTCGTCTTGCCCAGACTTCAGCATACAGTCTGCAGATGGGGGCGTCGATCTCGTTGGTACTGTATTTACCAAGCATTTATACCCTTGTCGAGTATACACACACCCCCCCTCCTTTCCTGACCACATCCTCACACACCACGGCATCCGCTGCCATAAGCTCTCAAGTTGCAAGTTTTCCGTCTACAGCACGAAGGGTCCAGAATAGGTTCCTATTCGTCCCTCGGCACTATTGCTCTCATCACTATCCTCGTCCATCGTGCTTCTTAAGACAAACAAGCAAAATGGACCAAGCCAACAACACTGGGCCAAAACGGTCGAAAATCTACCGATACTCTTATTTCTACAGCACCGTCGCTGGAGCACGGGTACATGTAGTTCATGGACTTCAAATCGGGAGAGCGAGAGACCGAGCAAGGGGGCAATCGGATAGAGAGATTGACAAGGAGCAATGGGTGAGCAGAACACAGTTGCGATACAACAAGGGGCGCAGCAGCCAATTGGCTATGACTTTTCCTCCAGTCAGTTCTGGTGAATCATTTCTTTCCTGCCCTGTACCACACTACGTCAATGCTTCCTTTCCGTTCAGTCTTTTTAATGATTTTCGGTTTCATTTATATTTCATTCTCCTTAGCCTTACACTTCTCAAATTGCCAACGTCTTTCTCATCCTTTGAATTTACGCGCGCATTTACCACCAAAGAGGTGGTCGAAGAACTTGCAGGTTGCAGTCATAAGCGGGTTTTTCAACAACATGCGACTTGCGCGACCCCGTTTTTTGGTTGTTTTGGTGTTTCCCAAACTTTTTCGTCCGGTCTTTTTTCCCTTTTCTCATTTTATTCCTCCCACACCCCCCAATCAGAAATTCATTCAAGGGTCCCGGGTTCCCATGTTACCTACCATATGAGTGGGTACTTAATACCCAGGTACCGTGAGGTATCATCCTGAAGGTGCTTAGGCAGCTTACGCCCCAACTGTGCCTGCCTGCCTGCCTGCTGGTGCTGCAACATGGCGTTCCTTCTGCTGACCTACGCCTACCGTGCCTTTACGGTACATGTCTATCGTGTACTATCCCCTACATACATCTACATGTACCTATTTCGATCTCTGCCAGCGTACTGGCCCTCCCTCCTTTCGCTTGTGCGACTTGGTAACGATATGTACCTCGTCCTGTAACCCTCCTGGGTGCACAAGTGCTCCAGTTCTCTAGTCCCGCCTTCACCCTCTCCTCTAAGCCCAAATTGCGTGCACTGCGCCATGCTTGAATGCTGTATTGCAACGGCTTGTACTTGTACTCGTACTTGTACCTGCCATGTACCTTGCCATCCACACCCACATTCATATTCATCACTTCCATTGTATCGAGCCTTAGTCGGCCTACATATTTCCCTCCGCTGACTGTCTGTCTACCTATTATCTATTTGCTCCATTGGCTTGGGACAGCACCACAATAAAGGCAATGCTAGTAGGACCACAGACAGGCAAACATTATCGTCTCATTGATGCTCGCTGATTCATACTTACCTTTCCTACCTGCTACTGGAATACGCACTTGCCTTCATTTCCCCGGTTCCCTGCCTGGTCCTCTGATCTTCCTGCCCTTGACACTGGACTAGAAGAGCTCTTAAGCCCTCCAGCTAAAAGAGCATCAAGTTACTCCCACTCTAAATCACATATTTTACTTTACACATCCTTTCATTGCTATCCTGACATAGACCCATCCATATCACACCTTCTCAAACCCCACAAACACAAACACGCAAACAAAAGCAGATATTTTCTTGACTGTCTGCCTATACATCCTTAACTCTGCCTTGTCTTGTCTTGTTGTGTCTTGATCTCCTCGAAGTCCTCGACGAAGCAAGTCCCCGCTGACTCAATTTCAACTTCAACAGCTACACACTCCGGCTGTAATAGCGAAACGTTTCTTGCCGACTTTTGGGCGGCATATGCTGTAGCCCACTCGAGGCCACATTTGCACGGGGGAGAGAGAAGGGTATTACAACAAGGACGACGTTTACGACGGCCACTCGTGCAGAAACCGAGCCAGGCATAACAGTTGCATTTTGCTGTTAGCCTGCCTGCATCTAACAACGCTTCTACTTACCATCCGTCTCGACCAACATCGGCCTGCGTCGACAACAGCATAAACAGCCCATATTGCCGTTGCATTGTTGTCATTTACTGTTCGATTTGTAGTTGCCACATTGCCATGTTATCATGAACTGACGAAATACAAAACTGTTCTAGCAGGACTTTGAGCCTTCGCCGCCCACTTGTAACGGGCTAGAACCCTACATCGAGATCCCGGCCATATCTGATATGCGGTAAGTCAATCATTTCTTCTTTCCAAGAATGTTGGGTTTTTGGAGCCTCTTCTTGCCACCATGCAACAAGTGCTGTCTAAATATCCAACAAACAACAAAAGTTTGGTGACAGAACAAGACGTAGAAGATGATACAGCCATGTACGATGAAACAGCGTGGCATTGCGTTTCTTATACTCACGTCTAGTTGCGCAGTGAAGTTTTACTCCGTTTCTTGTCGTACATTGGCTGGCATTTTAATATCCGTCTTGCTTTGTTTTCCCTCGACATGATTGGTTGCCGGGCACACAAGATGTGGCACGCAATCAGTACACTTACCGTACCCTTTTTCTTCTACTTCTCGTTGGTTTCCCAGCAGCGGTCATTGTCGGCTGCTACTGTTGGTGGGTTGGCAGGCTGGGCTTATTTTGTGCTGCCGCGGCGATAACAACTTAGTCGCAGAGGTGTGGCTGCCCCTGCCAGGCAAAGACTGTAACACAACTAGGGCCTGTCAGTGTGGCTCTCCAACCCTTGTTGACTCCAGGGCCTAAAAGTCTGGGCTTTGGGTTTCTGGACGCCGCCTGTCGTTTGGCGTAGCTTCATGGACCCCTCCGGGTTACAGGTGGTGGGCTAGAGTTGTTGTGACTCGCTGCTCCCGGTCCTGATCCTGATCCACAACTATCCCCTTTTTCCTTTGTATGGCACCAATGTTCGTTGTCAGTGTCACCACTGGCCCGTGGCCCCCAGATAACAGTTGTATCATGGTAGTCTGCCATATACCGTGTGGTTGTGCGAGACTAAATATGGTGCGGCATCGTCGTGCACGCTAACCATCTCACCACTTACGAAGGCTCGCTCTTTTGTCCTCTTTTGCTGGTTCCCTGCTGATCTAATGCCGCCAGATACAGCCAAGAATCCTCCGGTATAACATCTATTAGTTTGGATACTCCTACACATCCTCCGCCAGTCTTGAGCAGCTTCCCAGCGCCATTACTCAATCACCGTACGGGGTATTCCCCGGACACCGGTCATTACTATCCTCCGCCCGCTTCGCAGCTGTTTTCTGCCACCGCACTCGATCCTAGATCGCGGTTGGGCTCTACGTAAGTTACACTTGGACTCCTGACGGATGGTCCCTTCCCTCATTCATCACCCTACTCACCAGGCCAGCAATAGGACCTCCACGGGCATGGCACATACCCCTCGCACTCCAGCCTTGACAAATACGGGTTTCAGTACAAGAGACGTTTACGCGGGGTCGCGGCCGTCTTACATGAGGACGACGGATCACTTGGCTAGATCGCCCTCCTTTGCAACGCCTCTGCGACGTCATCCACTTTCTCCAACCCCTAGCCCCAACATTGGTTTTACAAGCCCTGTGAGGATGGAGAGTGTCCACCACCAGTATGGGAAAGGCCAGGTGGGAAACGTCCCCCCACTTATGGCCTTGGTCGGTCACGGTCAGCTGCTGTACGGAGATGCCACCACTCAGGGTTCCGGCACTCAAGTCAAAGTCGAGATTCACGGCCACATCGACAAGGGTTTCTTCCTATCGGATGGTGACTGGACTTGCTATCGCCGAAACTACTTCTCGTGTGTCTGTTCGTACAGTCTTACACCCTACTACCCCAATGCGACGCTGCATTTCATACCATCTGGTACAGCAAGCACTTATACCGTGCATGGGTTTGCCATGTGCATTTCGGCTGTTGTGTCCGATAGCGACTCCCAGAGTGTTGATTTAGTGCAACACACGCCGAAGAGGGACAAGGGGCCAATAACAAAGCCGGAGAAGGTGAGGCTCCTACCAAAGCCTGCGCAACAGGCCCAGCACCCCATGGGCATGTACCAGGACCACCACGCCCTGGCCGGTGGCGCAAGGGGCATGTACGAGGGGTACGGCCAGAGCAGCCAGAGCCCGTATTCGACCGAGCACACCTTCGAGAGGATTCAGTTTAAACAAGCCACGGCAAATAACGGAAAGAGAAGAGCTGCACAGCAGTACTATCACTTAGTCGTTGAGCTTTTCGCAGATGTAGGATCCCAGGGCGGTGAGCAGTTTATCAAAGTGGCAGAACGCAAATCGGCAAAGATGATTGTTCGGGGTCGTTCCCCAGGGCATTATCAGTCAGAGCGGAGGGGCAGCACAAGCAGCGGGCCTGGCGGGTCGAGCGGCATGCCCGGTGGCTATTCCAGCTCTCAAGTCATGGGGGCTGATTTTGGAACTGGCTCCTCAAGCCTTCTCCCCAATGCTTACTCGGGAACCTACGAAGTCCGGTCTGGGCATTATGGGGCCACTCGTCACCCAGACCTCGGCCTCGAGCCAATGATCCCTTCAGCAGAAGAGGCTAAAGCCATCGATACGACGAAGGACTACCAGTATTACCCGGCTACAATCTACGAGGGTGTCGAGACACGACAGGGAATCGACATGTATCCACACCGTAACGACCCGGACACTCTAATGACCGGGACGAACCCAGCTGGTGAGCCGGGCCACTCGAAGGTTAAACATGAGTACGAAACGCTTCCGAGAATACATTATCAGGCAGGCTCCGCGTACCACCCCAGAAGCTGTAGTCGATTCGGGGGCAGGCCATCATCAGACGGATTCTATCCGACACCCCCTCTCCCTGTCGGTGTGGATATGACGCCTGGAACGCTGTGAAATGGAACTGTACGACAGGATCGGATAGTGCGAAACCTCGCGCGATTAGTAGCGATATAGCCTCAAACCTCCAATATTTGCATTGAATCGGCCGCATCGACGGGGAAAAGCATGTTGGGATTTGATTTATTCGGACTCTGCCCGGCTGCCGGGACTGGGCAGGATGGCGTACGGAAAGGAACAAAGAAAGATCAGAGGACACGGAGTTTTAAATTTGCATGGGTTATCCGACACATAAGGTGGAAGGCACATGGCAAAAGGCAAAACTGACACGGCATTTATGTAATAGGTCCGGGGCGCTATACTAAACATTGAAACGATGGTTATGATTGAGCAGAGTAAAAGGGATTCGCGGAGTTCGGCAGGGATACCCGGACACGAATGATTTATGGAGGAATGGTTTTCGTGAGAGATGGCCGAAGGTCTGGCCTACGCATAAACCATAAACCCAGTGTTTCTGGTGCCTGGGCCCATAACAGGCGATGGTCGTCTGGGGAGAACTGTCACGGGCGGAGATGGACAAAATACAGGCTGGCTTGCTAGGAACATGACATTCACATTTCTTACGTATCTCCTTGCACCTCCGACTGGAAAGGCACAACGAGCGAATCAATCGGTTCTTCGATAGGCCTTGATGGGATTACCTCTTGACCAGTTGTCAAGACTCAAGCCCCGTCTCCACTTTCGCTCGTGGTTTGTTTGGGGCGGAATAGTTGTTTGCGAGCTTCTCGGGAGGTAACAGCGACCGATCGCCGAAGCTTCCGTAAAGCGGGAGGTTTCAAGGCGTAGGTGATCCATTGCGGCACATGCTGCCCTTGGACTCTCGGTATCTCCTAGGTAGCATAGCTCCATACGTTTTGCAATTGCAACAATTCTAGTCTACCGTGAGTGAAGATGAGTTTTGGTTGGCTACTTATGGAGATAGGCTAGTCTAACCTAACCTTAGTCGATATGGTGGAGTGTCCCTAACAATACGTGTAAATTGTAGACTAACTCCGTCAAAGGTGCATGAGGTAGGTATTAGCAAGTGCAGCGCCGTGGAAGTTGACGACTTGCATATTTACCTATTTGATTCTACAACAAACGGCCTAATTTAAAAAGCAACACAATCTTGCTTGATCTGTCCCTTGTAACCGGGATGGGATCAAAATGTATCATGAGCTTTTTGCACTGCGGTGGCATTGCATGGACCTGCCCGGCAAAATGTACGTGTAGCTCACCAGCCTCAACGACGGGTCCCACAGCGGGAACTAAAGGGTGCTACATATTAGTGAGGAACTTAGTATCCCCATATCATCTCTTAAGTACTACTACATCTGTATTACATACGTAAGGTATAGTATAAAGCGCATGCAGAAGACCAAAACTGGCAAATTACAAACCGTGGAGATGGAGAGGGTGGGGTGTTGCACCCTGGCAAGCCAATACTTTACCTTACCTAGGGCTAAGTAGCCATGTGAGTAGGGAATAAGATACCCAGCAAAGATATCATAACTCGTAAGTATATAGTCTTTCCTCATGTGGTTTCTTTGTATAATAAATGATAATTTATTTATATCAACGTCCTTTGACTGCATACTTTACTGGCTATGTCCGAGCTTGCCGTATCTATTTAATATCTGACATGATTGACACCTGCGAGATACGCAGCGTACATACATCCAACAGGCATCTATCCACGATTGCACATTAGTTCAGGTACCTACGAGTAAGGAAATGGTCCACCTACCGGGAAGCGAAATATGAAACGGTGCGTGCAGTGGTGGAACAAGCCACGGCCGAGAACGCCTCTTCATGTCACCTTATCGCGTTTAGGCGTTACTGGACCTACCGTGTATCTACTTACTCGGCATGAACCGGTAATATACCGTAGCACTTACACGTACATGGTAGGGCGACGGAGAAGACAATGACATTGCGGACACGTCGGAACTAGCCAACCTTTTCTGTGCGCGATGAAATTTCAAGCGCTTAATCCTGATGTACGTGTACGAGTAGGTATGTTTTGTCATTGCTGTTGATGGTGATTCAGAACATGACAGTTTGAGTGGGGCGTTCTATTAGAATTACATAGGAAAATGTTACAGGTCACATTTTCTTCGTTGCCCTGGGTCGACCGACCTCGGAAATACAAGTCATAGATTTCTTTTAGCCGCTGACTGGAAACTTTCACTTGAGGAGGTGTAATTTTAGTTTAGGTACGTGGTCGCTGACTCTGCCCGTCTCCCTATCTGTTAATCTGGCTGCTTATATTTTCGTTTACAAATATGAATTAAGGGGATAGACTTGTTATACTCATCTCTCGCCAGCCCTTAATGATATATTACTCATGTACCTTTCTGATGATGTTTATCTGTGGCTTATTTTCCGGTACTCATCATTTCCTAGATCGAACAATCCGACTCTTCTTACTCACACGTGCCCATTTAGTGGCATCGGCATTTTCAACTGGCATTAATCCAAGTAATTCGACTACGTCACAGGTGGCTAAATCTCTAGGTTGAGATAGGCTGACGAGTTCCTGGCTTGGTCATGTGCCATTACGAATTTTCGCCTTCATTGATACCCAACTGCCTGTAGACTATAACCTAAGAGTATTAGGTGTTGGAAATGCGGTATATACCCAACTCAGGACGTAGCTTCAAGTCACGACAGTGCCCAGCCATATCAGCTGAAGACCTAACCCTGGGTATCTCTACCTAGTTCTAATTCGTAATCGTAAATGGTGATTTGTACATGTAAGCAGCATCATATGTCGGTCTAGAGACACAGGTAGGAACCGGCCATCGGGAGTGCACCTGCCTAAGGTTAGGTTAGGTTTATACTCACTACTTACGTATGTATCTACCTACCTACTTTATGTACTTATATTATATAGAGTATTTATGTAGGCGCCTTCCAATGATCGTACCTTGCGTAGATCTATAGTAAGTGCAACCTATACATGTACCTTCCTAGTCGTATATACGCTTTGGTAAGTAATCATTTAATCTACTTCATCTGCTTCTTGTTTGCCACAATACCCATGGGGAATCATTCACCTTCATCGACGTTGCATTTGTATTTGGGTCTGGCACCTGGGTACCACATGTAAGCAATGAAAAGATCCTTGTGGCATGTGGCGCACGGCGTCGCTGTGTCGTTACATGAGCGGAACTAGGAGGCCGTCGTCTGATTGGAGTGACGGTTCAAACAATTTATCGCAAACACGTCCAATCAGGATCTCACATGGCCCGCTACATATCTTGAAACAAAATACAAGCCGAATCCGACCTTGTCATGGACTCATGCCCGGTCATAACATGGCACCCCCGCTTGGTGGCTGCGGTACCATGAGATTTCTTGGCCGCGCTGGCGCTTTAGGATTTTTTGGTCGCCACAAGTTCTACCTACCAAGGTTGTTTTCCTCATCCGGCGTCACCTCGGCCTGCCAATGTTCAGGGCCCGCGCGATGCTCTCTTACATGCTTGTGTAGGACAGCCGCAAATCTGTGTTTGGCCCTTAACCTTGCTTGCTTGCTTGCTTGCTTAGGACCACGCCAGTGAGTGAAGTAGCTGTTCCAGATCTTGCAAAGTACCTACTATACATACTTACCAACTATCTGTTCCTTTCTACCTTATCGATCCTTTGGGTATGGTCTTACGTACGTGTACGTGTATATGTACAAGTACAGTGGCGGTCATCTTACCAGCCCTTCTTCATCTCAAGAGTCAAGACTCAAGTTGCCAAGGACTACCGTATTCACCATCTCTCTGCTAGCCTTGGCGGACATGATCAAATCATCTCGCCGGGATCCACACTGCCTGGTCTTCGAACACGCGTCAATCCCTGCAGAGGACCACTGCCGGCCGAAGCTGTAAAGTGGCAAAGACACGAACACCCTCAGTTGCCCAGTGAGTCCTCACATCCTAACCAGAACATTTCCGTGGATCGCTCTCGGAAATGGCATCTTTTGAGAAGCCCTTCTTGTCACCTCGTCATTTGTAGGGCGGCCATTCTCTGAGTTATACACAGTACCTCGGTCTGCTGGTTTGTCTATCTAATATCCGCTAAGCCGTTTTTTGGGTCAATGCAGGAAACACGCAAACACACGAACATACAACCAACAAACAACAACTTACGGGATTCGCTGGATGTATCACGGGAAAAATAGATCTACCATTAGTTCACCCACACAGTAAGTAATCAGTTTGAATCGTTTAGGCGGCGTTGTCTAAACAAGCTTTAGTGGAGCTTTGACTCAACGGAAGCTAGATAGCCAAGTTAGCTTGGATGCTAAGGTGCGACGAAACATTATTGCGACTTGTCGAGCCCATTCGTGGATGTCTCAAATATATGCTTGTGTCGATGCATTGGGCCAAGCTGGTTAGGGGCCGCCTTAGTCCACCCACTATCTACTAGTATATGCCATGCCCTAACTCATGACACTTTACTACACCCGAAAGCTCCTGGCAATTTCAGAAATTTGTGTCAGAACCCGCCTATAAGCTGTATGGCACAACACTGGGTGCACTTTTATTCGGCACTGGAACCACTCCCCTAGCTCCGGATGCGGTCCGTCTACTGCACATATTCGGGTCGATCCGGGCGTGGGATTGTGGTGGTAACGGGCCGGATATCGGGTCAGGCACGCTTTCATATGCGGGTGCGGGTGCGGCGACTCCGACTCGCCGCATCCTGATTAGTACCACTGACATTTAGACCAGTTCAAAACAGCGACCGCGGGCGAGAAAGCCTTCTACATGATGACAGTCAGACGGTCTTTGGGGAAGGGGGTTACAACCTGACGCTCGCCAAGCGGCCCATCTACTCTGTAGTCATTTAAAGCAGGGGAAAGGGAGAGGGAACTCCGCTGGATCGTTCCCATAACCCCTGGGAAACACTGCTGCTACGTATGTTACGTATCAATCCTTCCTCTCGCTTCAGAACAGCACGCGCCACGATGATGCGATCACCACCGTTCAATCATACATACGGCCTCTCAGCTGCCAAGATGTATAGAGGGGTAGCCATTGTAAGTACCAACAGAGTAGGTACACAACCCCGCAAGTTTCCTACTTAACCGCACTCAGTCGGATGAGATGCCGTTTCTAATGATAAGGGCCCGGCATATGGTCTGTGGAAAATTCTTATTCATATAGATACGAACATCGGTCGCCAATCTTGCAGGCCAGAAAGATCGTGAGACGGCTCGGCAATCACATTTATGGACGTCCCACCTCCTCCGCCCCGATCTTGGCGAACCTAGTCGCAGAACTACCTAAACCGAACCCACCATGTCCGTCTATCCGGAGATGCCCCGTAAGTTAATCGCAAGACACCCCCCTTCTTCTGGCACCGTGAAATACACCGCTGTAAAACCTTCCACTTGGAGCGTCAAACCTCTTGATGATTAAGACGATAATGCGACTCGCGGGGCTCGGTAGTCTCCGTCTCTCGGCCGGCGCACCGGCCGTTTTCAGCGCCGCGGATTGGACCAGGCCGGCTATATTTCGGAATGTCCTCCATCGCAGGTTGCTTCCCTTTCGGGCGATTTGACGGCTATGCACCGTGCCCGCCGAACAATAGAATGGATTATACGCCTATACTATTTCTAGCAGCCCCGGTAATGCTGACTGCAACTCTGACGTGCATTACCAGAAACGGTCCGATTCGTTACACGACTTTGTGCGTCCTCTTCAGCCCTATACCTAAGCCATGTCCCTATTCGGTAGAGTTTCTTTGCCCTATCGCGCCTGTTTTAGTTCTCGTTGCACGGTAGTGATTCCGTCCCTCTTGATCTGTTTCGGGTCCAAGGTGGGGGCAAATCACGAAAAAGGGTCCTTCGCGGCCGGGCAGTGCAGGCACTTATGCAACGACCGTCTAACGACCAAGACGACATTGACGCGCACATTATCTACACCGATTTATGGACGTAATAGTTATGGCCTTGGCCCCCGGGGAAGGTTGTACCGGTTGCCGTGGCCCCTCTCACATGGTTAGGTTCCACAGAAGTCCACCTGCAGTGACACAGTCCGCGGTGTGTAAAATGGGTCGGGTAACACAGACGCCAATGGTTGCGCTTGATTCGCGATCCTTTTTCTTTTGCCGGTAGTAAGTTAGTAACTCCTAAGCTCAAGTCACACCAGAGAGTACTGAGACTGAGGCGTAGCAGCCGGTTACGTGTACCCATAGGGCCATAGGTACACCTGGGGTATGTACCCCAATGAGCGATTTACAAACAACGACCCCTGTCCCCACGGGGTTGTAGCCGTGTCGATCAAAACTCTTCCAACTTTTGACTTTGGCTAATGGCGCTCATGAGAATTGCTGACATGGTTGTATAGACTCATAGAGTGCAATATTAGGAACTCGGTACGAGAGGGTGTGCCGACTCATCGTGGCGGTGCGGCAGACATACCGGTTTTGCGGCCTACATTTCGTAGCCGTTGGCCATCTGTTTTGCTATTGGCTTATTAACCTGTTAGAACTTAGCAACGGGCTGGTAGATAGGTCAATATAATAAGGCTGAAGTGTTGAGCGCGCAATTCTATTGGTTTAGTCCATTTCCTATACAACTTCTATAAGTACTTTACCATGCCAAGGGACCTATACTACCTTGGAAATGAATAAAGTACTTACCTTACCTCACAGGCACCCCCTACAAATAAGATATAGCGGAAAACGGTCAGTAACGGTTAATTGTATCGCACATGGTAATTTACGCTCGCAAGATCAAGTATATAATACTGCATTCCTCAAACATGTATATAACTTCCTACCAGCCCTTCGACCTGAAACGCAGGTATTACGTGACTGATTCTTACCCAATTCATTAGCGACGCACTGTTCTCTTGTGTGGACAACCTAACATCTTCAAGGCAAATCTGATCAAGACAATAAAATGGCGAGTTCACAATCAACTCGACCAAACGCTCCTCCTTACCCCTCATACAGGGAAGTCCTAAGTGAGAGGATCCCCATCACCTTCAATGCTTCCATGGACCGTCTATTCTGGCCTCTAGAAGGCGCTTTCCCCGAGGCCATCTTCGTGATGAAGCACCCGAAAGGAAGCAAAGAAGACCCGGATCCATTCTATCGGAGCACAATCACCGCGGGAGGAGATGGCAATAGCGACGACGGCAGCAGCGTCAGTGGCCCCTGGCACGAATGCGCGTCGGAACCCGCGACCGACCCGAAGGTGTCCTCCATCGAGGTCGCGGCCCGAGAGCTCGACCAGTGGGAATCCGACTGGGTAGCGTGGCACGGGATGCACGGCGACGCGCAGTGCGCCCCGGACGCCGATCAGCAGTTCGTCGCGTACGGCGATCTAGACGACGATGTCCGGCCGTTTAGACGGGAGGGCGGGGAGGATGGCGACTGGGAGGAGGACTCGGAGAAGGAGTTTCTCGTCCGGTGCTGTGGACAGGACAGGCCGCTTGGGAAGAAGGGACCGACGTTGCTTGTCACTCCTGCCCCGGGCCATGATCTCGTCACGGTGCGCGACTTTGTTGACGGTGAGTTTCTCGGCTTTTCTCTTGTCCTTGACTTTGTTTATTGATTGGAATTTTCCGTCAGCTGTGCACCCCTGGCTCATGGGGATGCGGGATGATCTCGCGAAAGCCAAGACGGTAGCGCGGTGGGAGGCCTTCCCAGAGTCAACGCGATGGATGGTGAATTATCACGGGCTCACAAGTTCCAGTCGTGGAGGGGAAGACAATGTGCTTGTGGAGAGGGAGAAGTGGATTCGGGAGCATGGTCCTCCTCGCCCTGCCGAAGAAGCCTGGAAATCCCGGTTCATGGCAAAGATCAAGGAGACCAAAGAGAGGGAGAAGGGGATACCAGAGTGAGGAAATAGGAGGTGGGAGCGCTATCTCTGTTCTTCTCCTTTAACTCAATTGAGACATGTCACCCGAAGCAGGCGCGTTGGACACGCAGACTTAGTTACACTAATTATGAACAAAATATCACTTGCAATCCAAAATCCCCTTCATCTGATTCACCCTGTCTACTAATTAGTATTACAAGCTATCGTCCGGTATGGGTAGCCGTGGCCTGGGCGCAGTATGTGCTGCCGTACGCTATCACAGTGCTGCCCACGGCCGTGCCACAAGCCCCGTTGGCGCAGTCCCGGATGCCGTAACCGAAATCGACATTGTTGCAAAGGCAGTAAGCATCGGATGGACTTGGGCAGCCTAGAGCCGAGTACTGCGCCTGCACGTTGTTAAAACAGGTCTGGCCACAAGATGGCAGGGCGCCTAGCCCAGTGGTAGTGGTAGTGGCGGTATGCGTGGCAACTGCGTTGGAGCAGTACGCGCTGCCGTAAGCAATGACGGTGCTCGCCACGACGGTGCCACAGGCTCCGTTGGAACAGTCCCGGATGCCGTAGCCGAAGTTGACATTGTTACAGAGACAGTACGCGTCGGTGGGACTTGTGCAGCCTAGAGCCTGGTACTGAGCTTGTAGATTGCTGAAGCAGGTCTGGCCGCACTTGCCATCGGTCGTGAAGATGGGGTCTCCGGGGCAGGCACCTTCATAGCAGGTTCCCGGAGCACAGTCTGCTCTGATTATTAACCAAGTGTTAGCATGGCTGGTGTCTCCGCATGGGAGACCATATTGGCTTTGGAGCTAGAAGTGACTTACGTGGAGTTGCCGCAGGTAAAGGTATTGGCATTGCAACATTGGAAATCCGTGCCGAGACAAGTGGCATTCTTGTTTGGGGGACCGCAAAGCCCACCCGAAGCTCGTACGGGCTCAACGACTATGTAGTTGACAGAATCACGAGTCAATATTATGTTTTTGTCATATTAAGTGATTTTGGGTGTGAACAGTGAATGGCTTTGCAACTTACAGCCCGAAACACAATAATCCGTATCAGCTTGAATGTTCGAACAGTCCGGCTTCACAGTCGGGTTCAACATGAAGAAAGTTTCGACCGAGATGTCATATTTGGTAGCCAATGCGGTACAGGTGTAGTAGTTGATGTCCACATCTGCCGTGTTGGTCGTGTACCGACAGTTCACTTCGCCAGGAGCCACATCTCCCGCGTTAACGAGGGGGCTGACGGAAACCACAGGCGTAGTGGTGGCAATGGCGGCGGATGATGATGAGCTCTGCGAGACGGAGCCCGCGCGAGGGGATGTGGTTGTGGAAACGGGACTTGGTGTGATCAAAGGCGCGCGTTTCTCAAATTGGCCCGGTTGCCATACTGACGGTGCACATTCGTCCGCCGCATAGACGGCGATGATCCAGTGCAGGCTAATCAGAGAGAAACCGAGAGCACGCAACCACGAGGAATCTCGGATTGAGGGCATGGCCATAGTTGATCAACACGACTCGAGGTGGGAAACTAAGCGGTCAGTTAAGAGACCTCGAGCACGGGGACAGGATGGCCAGCGATGGCCAGGCAGTTATTGTTTAGGGGGAGGCCCGAATAGTAGGGATGTGTCGACCGTTGATATGCGCAGAGGCGAAGTGACAGGATGCGTACGTCGCTACCGTACATACAACAAGGGGGCCACCCGGTATTGAAATCTTTGAAAGTCGAATTTGCATGTTTCATGATGTTCGCGATCAGTCACTACTTCGCTTCGAAGCATAACATGGACATTGGCACATGCGTAAGGTATTCGACGCCGCGTCTATGCTGTGTAGGGCATGTGGACCCGATCGGGACGGAGTCCGGGCTCCGACGCACTAAGTGTGCCTTTGCATAGGTACTTACGGAGTATAATTACGTGCCTAATCAAGGACCGTAACACCGACAATTACGGTATGGATTAATCTGTATAGGAAACTAGGAATTCGACCAACCCAGATTCCTTTGACGCCCCTCCCCCGCATGCTGCAGGGGCAAACAGCTAGGGTCCGGGGTCCGGGGGGACTATGTGTAAGGGTTTTCGTATAGATCTGTACATGCATTGGACGGAACAATCTGCCATCAGATCATATACGTACCCCAGTCATCAATATTGCCTTTTCGTGGTTCTTCACGTTTATTCCGCTTAGATGGAGAGGAGATCCACGTGCGAAAGATCTCAGAGCTCCCGCCGAGCGGCAGGCTAGACTCTAGAGCCTAGAGGTACCTTCTTGTTTGGGGTCACAGTTCGTGGGGCAAGAACAATCGCGCAAATTGGGCCGAGTTTATTTCCTTCTTGTGTAACTCGGAGTACCTTGACAGTAAGATAGTAAGTATGTAGGTAGGTAGATGTCAAGAATAAGGCTGGAATGACAACTTCTAATGTCAGGGGGTGGTGCACTCTGGAGTCTGGATGAGGGAAATCGAGCAACCTAGTAGGGCACGGTTTTATGCTGCCTTCTCTATACAGCGACACATATCATTACATAACCCTGAATACTACGTTCTAATCAGTGACTCCTTGTTTCTAACAGTAGGCACATGTTCGCAGAATTGTCTACGGGGCTCTAAAGTAGGTAGCCAGGGCGCTATAGCGCGGCAGCCAGTCGTGAAAATGATCCGCCTTTTGGCTCGCCATTGCTGAGTATGCCGAATGGTTCTGGCTATGTATCTGAAGTACTTAGGCTGATATAGGAGCCTCCCGAGTAAACTACAGTCTACTCGGGTAGAAGCGATCCAGGTTCTACTGTAGGGCTCAGAATCGAGATCGGTTATTACCTGGAACAGAAAAGATATCATCAACCACTGCCGTCACGGACCCGCGGCCCGCGTCGTGTACGCCGTTTTATAGAGTACGTACAGCGAGTACTCAACCGACAAGGATCGATATTCACGACAGGAGAGATGATGGCCATGTAAGTGCTCAGAAGTGGAGGTTGGAGACATTCACGCATCTACTAATTCGGAAACAGTCGTAGCCCGAGAGAGGTTCACGAATCCCCTTGGTCCTTAGGGCTCAGGGGCGATGCGGCTCTGGGACTTTCGGTCAAGTCTTTCTTAGCTAGGCAGGCAGGCTGGCGTGATGGGTGTTCAGCTCTATATTACTTCGTGTAACGTAGGCTCTGCTGGTCCTCATGAATGAGGAATTCCTTCCGTGTGACAAGGGGCTTAATAGGACGTCCCGTGTAACATTCCGAGACTTCCCAACTGCAACACGCCTGGGTTGCATTCGCTAGTGGTATAGGTTTTGCAATCCTAGTCTCAGTTACCCTCATATCAACATCGGACCGGTGATCCTATCTGATGCCTGACGGCTCGACAGTCTGTAAGGTCTAATAACAGAGTTGCTATACCTGTTCCCCGCCTGTTTGTTCTAGTTGAGAGTGGTATGTAACCCAGCGCGAGAGTAGGTATCGAAAAAGCGAACAATCGTCCATTCTCCTGCATCTAGAAAAAAAGACCCCTTGCAGCCTGCAGGGCTAGACCCTCCTCTCTTGGCATCCATGGTAACGCATCACGAAAATCGTGGCCGGCTGGCTACACCAACTGCGATAGACACAGCGGTAAGCTGGACAGAAAGAGGTGTGACAAGCCCCTTGGATGCAATTTCAAGATTCAATTCCTGTTTCTCGTAACCGAAGTTTCGAAGGATGATGCTATAGATGCTCCAGGCTGGCGGGGGTAAGGTAGTGGAGATAAACACGATAGTCGATACGTCTATACTGTATTCTCATTCGGGATCGGGATCGGGTTGGTTGGTATACATACAATCACTCCGCACACCACGCCTCTGGAAAAGCGAGAGGAGGAGAGTCTGTCACTCGCGAGTCCCCTAATTTGTGTGGGAGCACACCTCTCACGATCCTTTAGAGATGGCGACATCACGGCGTCTTGCACGTCTAACAGCGCCTCTTCGCTGTGTTCTCCTTATCCTCCAAGCCGTTCAAGCCCAGTTTCTTCAGGACTACGAAGTTGATACGACCAGACCGGGAACCTACTTTTAGTGAGTGACCAAGAAGCGCTTAGCATTGAAGAATGGTGTTGCTCATACATTCTTTCCTTCTACAGCCGACCTCTCGCTCAAGTAGTGGCAGCACCGGTCCTGCAAACATTCCCATATGACGTCTACCTGTCTTACAACTGCTTCTACATGGTAGAGATCTGCAGAAATGCACATGCCTTTGCCAACACGGCGCGAGGCCAAAACTCGCACCCTAATAGCAACCTCCCCAACGGGGTGTATGGCTACGATTTGGACACGGGCGAGACCAACCCCAAGAGCCGACAGGAACAACGCCGCAGCCAATCCTGCCCCAGAACCTGGATCTCGACTCACCCTTGTCCCGAGACTAACCAGGTCCCGCCCTGGCGACACAGTGGTCAGTGGTTCACGCCTCTGCTCGAGCCCGGTACCACTATCAATAACCTGATGAACCGGCGTGACCCCAGTGGAAGGATCTTTGAGTATTCTAACATTCGGTATACGTGTGACGAGTTTCCTCCGGCCACCTGGTACGCACGCCTACTCTACCCTTCCTCCCTCTACTAACTTGACTCGTCCTCCAGGGTGGAGGGAGGTGATGGAGCCAGCGGCGGCAGCCCTTCCAACACGCGTTGTGCGGCACTCAGTTGTAGCACCATAGGTGCGACGGTCCCCATCAAAGCAGAACAGAACTGTAGGTGCTACCAAATAAAAAAGAAGAATCTCGCATCAACGAAAGGCTCGCCCAGCTGACCCATGTGAAAACAAAAAACAAAGGGCAAGGACTCTCACACGGCCTGTTGCGCCAAGCTCTTGTGGAAGCAGTGTTGAATAAGCCCGGTTACGTTCCCAGCCAGTCGATAGTACTCTTCCGTTTCATGCCCGAGAATGACGGTGCGGACGGTGTAGCCGCTCGCATCGCGGTAGTCTACGACGACGGCAGCTCGAATGAGGAACCGGATATCAGAAATGTATACCAGAACGGGCCTATTAGGAAGCGATCGGATTCGGGTGAGAATTATCCCAACGCTACTACTAGGAGTGCCATGCGCAGGACTCTCACCTCGGCGGAACTCAGAGCCGTGATAAAGAATGGAGGCGGTCATGAGCATCTGGTGCATGCCAATCTGTCAATTGTAAGATCCACAGTCGGCTACACTAATGATCGTCTGGGAAGCTTTTTGTGCTGTGCTAATAATTGTTGTTCTTGTCTGTCCGTTCAGACCAGCCAAACCGAACTGTTGGGACAGGCGATTCCCATGTCCCAAATGGGGCTTGTAGAAGGCTCTGCGCGTTGGGATCTTGAAGACGAGATGGGGGAGGAGGAGGCGGCAGCGGCAGCGGCAGCGTCTCTATCCAACGCAACACTGCCGAGAAGCCTTCCAGTCTCAGAAAATCCCGCCCCGTTGTTGCCCCGGGTCATCCCAGAGCACAAGCGCACCCCGTTGCTCAAGAAAGCCTCGGCTCGCGACCTCCAGGCTGCGCGGGTTCTAGTCAAAAAAGCCCGCGCCGAATCGAACAAGCTCAACAAGGTCCGCGTCGCGCGCCAGCTTCGGAACAAGTACGGTCTTAAACCGGGTACCGTCGTCGGTGGCACTGCCTCGGGAAAGCGTGGCTTGGCCTCCTCCTCGGTCAACGACCACGAGAGCGCTGTGCCGCCACTGTTGGATATCACTGAGGAGATTGCGGCTGCGGCGGCTCTTGTCGCTGAGGCGGACGCGAAGGCGAAGACGGGGAATTTCACGAAGCGTGCGTCGGCTGCCGCGGGGACCTACTGGATGGGCAGGTTAGTTGTGTCCAATTCAAATATTTGATCCGGTGAGGTGTCTTTGCTGACCAGCCACTCACTCGATTCGACCTGTAGTATTGCTCGCAAAGGTACTGTGCCCTGGGGCGACGACCCCAGCTATGTAAGTCATTCGGCGCTCTCCTCGGAGAGATACGTGGCCCGGAGAGAAGCAGTAACCACTTAGCTAACCGAGATGCAGGTCGTCTTCCGGAATGTGCTTGACTACGGAGCCGTGGGTGACGGCGCGACAGTAAGTCCCGTCCTATACTTTCCACTTAGTCTCACGCCGGACACCCCAACCTAACCGAGACAAATTTATCTACCGTATACAAATACTAACCCATCCCTCTCGCCGAGGGCCCCAGGATGACACGGCAGCCATCAACAAGGCAATGGGCACAAACGAAACGCGATGCGCCGCGGGATGCAATGGATCAACAACCAAGAACGCGATCGTGTACTTCCCCCCGGGCACCTATCTGATTTCGTCGACGATTCCCATGCCCTTCGGGACACAGGTTATCGGCGACGCCAATGACCGGCCGAGGGTCGTGGCTGCGCCTAGCTTTGTCGGTCTCGGTGTGTTGTCAACTGATGAGTATACCGGCGCACCGGGACCTGGGAACGATGGTATGGACCCTGAGTAAGTTTTCCTTTGTCTGTGTCTCTTCTTGGGCCCTGCCCGCAGCCGTTCGGCTTAATATCTCTTTCTTTATACCCCTCTCTCCCCCGTGCCGATGCTTTCTTTCCGAAGTAGTCACTGTTAACATACAAATCACATCGAAGGTGGTACGTCAACACATCCAACTTCTACCGCCAATTCCGCAACCTAGTAATCGACATCCGGCAGGTCACAGCCGGCGCCATCGTCACGTGCATCCACTACCAAGTCGCTCAGGCGACAAGCACGCAGAACGTCGAGCTCATCGCGGCGTCCGGGTCGGAGCAAATCGGCATGTTCGCCGAGAATGGCAGCGGCGGCAGCCTCTCGGACATCACCTTCACTGGCGGCGGGACCGGGTTGAAGGGCGGCAGTCAGCAGTTCACGGCGCAGCGGTTGACGTTTAACGGCTGCACCGTCGCCGTCCAGCGTCCAGACTATTTGGGACTGGGGCTGGGTCTGGCAGGACATCACTATGAATGACGTGGGCACTGGGTTCTTGCTGGTTGGGGAGGACGGTTCTGGGAATAGTGAGTCGAGTCCCTTTACTTTACCTGCCCCTTCTTCTTTTCTTATGGGTTGGCCCCGCACATGACACGTCACACGTCACACGTCACACGTCACACGTCCATGTTTCCGTGTTTTTGATCGCTAACCAACCTTGGTCGAACAAAGTCGGCTCCATCTCTGTCCTAGACTCGTCATTCACCAACGTCCAAAAAGCCATCGTGGCCAACCCCATAACATCGACTCCGGGACAGGGAAGCACGGGAATCGTCCTCGAAAACGTTGCCCTGTCGGGGGTAGGCGTGGCAGTGGCCGACACGGCGGGGAAAACGCTCCTGTCGTCGTCGGGACTGATTGATCAGTGGGCCCTAGGGCCCATCTACGAGGGATCCACAAGCGCGCGCAGTTTCTCTCAGGGCGGCAAGATCGGTAGCTATCGGAGAGACGTCTCCCTCCTCGACGGCCAAGGGAAATACTTCCAGCGTGCCAAGCCGCAGTACGAGGACCAGGCTGTGTCGGCGTTCATGCACACCAAGGATCTCGGATGCGCCGGCGATGGTTCGACTGATGACACGGCTGCCTTCCAGTCGGCTATCTATGCGAGTCTGGGGAAGATCCTCTTTGTCGATGCGGGCTCGTATATCCTCACTTCTACTATCACCATTCCTTCTGGTGCCAAGATCGTCGGCGAGACGTGGTCTCAATTAGTTGCCTCGGGCTCGTATTTCTCGGATGCTCGGCCGCCAGTCTGATGATGCATCTGACGGAATCGGCTTCGGGTTATTTTGAAAATATGTGGCTCTGGGGTGCTGACCATATGATTGAGTAAGTTGAAAGTTGTCATTCACGCCACAGATTCCTTGGTGCGACGTGGGCTAACTCCTCTCCTCTCCAGTGACCCCGACCTCGTTGATGGGAATAACACCATGGTGCAGACGTCGGTCTACGTTGCTCGCGGCTTGTTGATTGAAAGCACGAAGCCCACCTGGTACGCGAGCAAAGTCTCCTTTCCAACTCTGATTCTTCCTTCTACCACCGCGCTTTAGAGTCTAGACAAGACTACTAACAGGTACTGTACCATTCAAAACAACGGCGCCGGAGTTCGCATCTCAAATCTCATCACAATCGGAGCCAAATACATGGCCGTCATGGACGGGGAAGGCATACAAGCTACCGACAACCTCAACGTCGAGGATCATCCCGCCTGGTCGCAGGTCAGCATCCTCGACATCAGTGGCGACGGTACCGAGCAGAAGATCTGGATCGACCCAGTCATATGGGACATGGACCAGCCTCAGTTCACATGCTCTCCCCCTTGCAACGTCCAAATGCCACCGTGGACCGGAGCCACCAGCACCGTGAACTACCCTTTGCTAACCGTTAGCTCGGGTTCCTGGACGAGCACCGTCACGCGAGCGCCCCTGGTCATCACGGAGTGGGTCTTGGAGGCCGAAACCATTCTTCCTCACGCCGGCAACAACAATAAGCTCAGGCGCGCCGACCAAACCATAAAACCCACGCTTGCGACGACACCGTTCTGGCCCGCAGTCGTCTACAACGGCGCGGACGGCAGACCAACAACCACATCCGCCCAAGGCCCGTTTCCCACCCCTCCCTCGTCCATCGGCCAGTCCGTCAAGAACGTCAGGGTCGTGTTCGGCTCGCCCGAGTCCCCGCTCGTGGAAGAATGCGGGTTCCTGGATTTCTATGATCCGTTCTGCGTCCACCAGCCGTGGTTCTTCGGCAACGAGACGGGCCTAGGCAGCGCTCCCAACCCGGGCGACGTCGAGAACGTCTGGGACGCGAGGACAATGTGTCCGAGATCGTTGAGCACCTCATCGAGCACCTCATCGGGCACCCCGCCGCAGCCGACGCCGTCGCCGTTCCAGCAAGGCGACCCGCGCACCAACTCGGTGAAATGCTACAACAGCGGCGAGACAACCGAGGGCGTGCGCATGCAGAGCGCGGCACGGAGCTTTTGTGGTATCATTTCCAAGGACGTGCTGGAGCCGGGGTATTTTCGGCTTATCGATTTTCCCTTCCCGTACAACGGCGGTATCGGCATCGTCATAATCGCCATCTCGCTTGAGATCAAGCGGCGGTGCAGCTTTATTTTTTCTGAAAGCTCTATTTTTTCTGAATCGCTTTGCGAGAAGTACCTGTCTGTACCGACTGATAGCTGTAATTGTGCCGGTGTTAACGGGAAGCAAGGAGGCATTGTAGAGAATAATTGTTATATTTGGAGGATTGATCCTAATATTAGTCTATAGTTAGTTTGATTTTGTCAGGGGTTGCATACCTGCAGATAGCCGTCTATACACATCCACATTCATTTTGTTGCCTTGAGTCTACCTTGTCTATCTGTGCCTTTTCGATCGAGGTAGAAAGATCGCTCTTTGCATCCATTCTAGGACCCTAGCATCGGTCATGCCATGACCTTCCAATTCATCTGCCCATGGCTTCCAGAATGATCTGCAAGGGCCATGGCTTTGAAATTCACCTGACCTAGCCATAGGCCCACGATGAGTCAGCACACCTTCTCGTACCGAGTTCCCAAAATTGCATACATGTATAGGTACATAGTACCTTTGATAAACATACGCGTACGGTATTTTCCCTTAATACAAAGGGATGTATAGTGCGTATGATACATTCACTTAGAGACCCCTTAAACCTAGGTTTAGAGTAAAGTCGACCGTACTGGTAAGTGAGAAAACATTTTGAGAGCCGGTACAAGACCATCTGGAAGTGGATCGTTGGCAGGATATTAATACTCGGCTAAGTAAATTATTGATAGCATTGTTTTTATAGCTGGTGGGTGGGTGGTTAGAGGAAACAAACTACATTATCAGACACAACTGATGGAAAATGTTGCTTCTGATCTTACAATTGTAACAAGCACCAAACATATGAGCGTCTTCCCACATAGGAAAGATGTTCGTACCCTGCTGAGGCATTGGTAGGTGGATGGGGTCTTTAGAAAAGGCCAATCTCTGTGTGTGGAATCGATAGCACTTAGACAACCGACTACAAAACCGCCCAAGCTAAAGATGGGGACTTGCCTCCCTATATAATATTTATCCCGATCTAGTCTGTATATACTGCGAAACAGAGATACCCGGGTCGTCGCCTTATGTACTTTTATACATGTCAGTAGGTCGCATATACAGTCTCCTTTTAACTTCCGACTTGTACAAGTATAGGTTGTAGCAAACACGTTAGTTGACAACAACGTGAAGAAATGCCTTTCGGATGAACGCAAGCACAGAGTTGAGTTTGGGAGCAAGATCCGGTTCACACTGCACGAGGTGACGTCGCTTTCTCAGGACAGGGCGGAGGTGTCCGTACCCCGATATATCGCATCAGCCATCTTCACGACATGGCCCATCTCGAACACGTCATGGACGCGCACGATATCGGCACCGCCCTGCACTGCGGCGGTAACAGTGGCTGCCGTGCCATACGCGCGGTCCTCTGGTTTAGTGACGCCTGTAATCTTGCCGATGAAACTCTTGCGGCTCGAGCCCAGGAGCCACGGTAGGCCCTCGAGACCGTGGAAGTTCCTGAGGTAGGGCATGCCTCGCAAGATGTCGAGATTCTGGTTGCCGACCTTGGAGAACCCCATGCCCGGGTCCAGTATGATGCGCCAGCGCCGAACACCTGCCGCTTGTGCGGCCATGACTCGCTCACGGAGCTCCGAGGCGAGCGTGGGGATCAGACCGTCTGGGTAATGATTCATCTGGCTCATCGTGGCTGGCGTGCCGCGCATGTGCATCAAGCAAACGGTGCAGCCTAGTCGCGCAACCGTGGGCAGCATTTCCTTATCGAGAAGTCCCGCAGACACATCGTTCACAATGTCCGCGCCCGCTTTTACAGCTGCCTCGGCTACACTGGCCCGATACGTGTCCACGCTGATGGCTACGTGTGAAGCTTCCGGCAGGCTGCGGATCAGCGAGATGGCCGGGATGACTCGGGAAAGCTCCTCGGTAACGCTCACCTCGGGCGCCCCCGGAGCGGTGGATTGGCCTCCCACATCGATAAGCGTAGCGCCGGACGTGATAAACCGACGAACTGTAGAGCTCAAGGCTTCCGAATACCCAGGGGATAGAGAAGATTCGAATGAGAAATCCCCAGCCCCGTCATTCTGCAGCTTAACCTGCGATGGGGGGTAATGCACTCCGCCGTCACTGAACGAATCCGGAGTCACATTTAGGATAGCCATGATTTGCGTCGGCCTTGTGGGCCGTAGCGCATTCAGCGGCGGTGCCGATGCTCGAAGGGGCGTCAACGTGGACAACTCCTGCGTCGGCGTTGGTGGGGGCGGCAATTCGTTTAGATAGTCTTGGACCATCTTCCAGGGACGTCCTGGGTCAAGGGGCAAGTGAGGAATCAGCTCTGCTAGTGGCTGTAGCACAAACCTACGTTCGGTGATTAAGGGGTGCGGTATAACAAGTCGCTCATGTGACACTGTCTTCCCCTCGTAGAGTAGAATATCCAGGTCGATGTTACGAGGCCCTTTGTCTATGATCTTCTTCCGCCCCATCGACTTCTCGATGTCCTGCAGAGCGTCGAGCAGGGGTAAGGGTTCCAGCTCTGTTTCGACCTGTTTATATATATATAGTCAGCGCCTGCGCACGTGACATGTTGTGATCACAATGTAGAGCCGCGAAAGCAAAGCACACATCCCGCAGAAGCGGAGAATACAACCACATACCTCACAGGCACCATTCACAAACCGGTCTTGGCCGAGCACATACATCGGCTCCGTCTCCCACAAGCTACTTGTTTGTTTCACTTTGATGCCCCGAGAATCCATCTCACGGCACGCCTGCTCGATCATGGCAACGCGATCTCCAAGATTGCTGCCTAGCGCGATGTACGCCGTGCGCTTCTTCGGGCCCTCTGCATCCGCACCCGAAGCTCCATGACGAGAAGGCAACGAGTCCATGCCCCGTGATTTCAACTCGTCTATGAGTGACTTATCCATGGTATATCGCCTGAACCCGGCGTAGCCCCGTCGCTGGAGATAGGCGGGGCTAACAGAAAGCTGTGCTGGATACTTCGATACGACGGCACTTGTCTCAATGGTTCTATAAGTCAGAGTCGCCCTGTTATTGGGAGACGAACAATTGATGGGGACGGAAAAAGGAGAGCATGCATGGCGGGGCAACCAACTCCGTGCTCGCATTGGTGGCCACAACATACCCATGGGATGATGTCTAAGTCATCCGTCCTTCCTCTTTATCGATGCTCCTGTAAACCCTCGACGGACATGCTGAATGAATCTGAGGCTGATACTGACGCTGACTTGTACCTGCCGTAGGTATCCGAGCGCCACATCCATTTTGGTGTACGAAAAATTATCGATAGGTCCCTGCCAAGTGTCCATCGCGCCACCATTTGCTGAAAGTGGGGCTCTATGTCCAGTTTAGACTAGAATCGCTCGATTAGCTGGACATCTGGAACAGCTGGAGAACATCAACCGGCATCAGCGTTGGAAGCGTCACCTTACTTTTAGCGCGGCTTTGGGCCCCGCCTGTCGGCCCGCATGGGGTTGACAGTTGACAAGCCCGCGTAGAACCTGGGGAGGCGTTGGACCGTGATCTGAGATCTCACCTTGGGACCTCCTCCATTGGGTGCTATATCCGAGGGAATCTTATGGGTTGATTTCCGTAGGCCACATCACATATGGTGGCAAAGCACAATCCTCAAAGTATTGAGAATCAGACCTCTCTGCAAACTTGGTCGCAGTATTCCTTGAGTGGGTGAATGCGCACAACGTTATCAACACAAGGCCCAACAGCCTCAGGCTCGTAACATCTTTACGATAGGCATAGTAACAGCAGTATTACTACTAGGTACTTACGTTGTAGCTGGAGCATCTGAAATTGTGAAAGTTTGGGAGCTCTTCCATTCTATGATAATTAAGGCCGTATATGGAAAGCCTTGCGATATCGATGAACATACCTACGCATCAGCATCTCGAATCCGATTGGGCCGAGTTGCCTTTTCCATCGCTTGAAGCCCAACGAGATCAATTCAACGTGGTGAACAAAGATATTACTGGTGGTCCGTGGATCTGGACTTGAAGGAGCCTCGGTATGGCTGAATGAGGAGTAGCGCTCGCCGTGTCCGGGGTAACTAATCTGATTTTGGCTAGCCTCGTAACTGGGCCGTGGTGCCTCGGTTCGCCGCGAACTGCCGCTTCCTACATATTTCCCCATCCTGCTGCTCCTGCTCTCAATCCTTCATCGCTTCTACACTTTGCTTCGCCTTATTCTGACATTGGAAGTTGAGCGCATATCTTTTCTCATAGATCTCTATACTTCCACGTCTGAAGATCAGTCAAATCCAAAGTCCTTCGAGATGGCGTCACCACGTAGGTCACACTGCGACCGGCCGTTTGAGGCTGGATTTTTGGAATGAGAGGGTGCTAATGTTCAATGCCGCGTTACAGAGAGAATTCGCACGCCGGTTACCGACCTATTCGGGATCAAGCACCCAATCCTACTGGCCGGTATGAACGTCGCCGCCGGCCCGAAGCTCGCTGCTGCCGTCACCAACGCCGGTGGCCTCGGTGTTATCGGAGGAATGGCGTACAGCCCCGACATGTTGAGAGAACAGATCGAGGAAATGAAGTCCTATCTACACGACAAGAAGGCCCCTTTCGGTATCGATCTTTTGCTTCCCCAGGTCGGTGGCAATGCGCGAAAGACAAAGTATGTCTAGGCTTTCCAAACCCCTGAGTGGGCGTGCACGAACTAATAGGCGTTGACTTGTAGCTACGATTACACCAAGGGAAAGCTAAACGAGCTGGTCGATATCATCATCGAATCAGGTGCTAAGCTATTTGTATCTGCCGTCGGTGTACCCCCCAAGGCTGTGGTCGAGAAGCTACATAAGAATGGTGTCCTCTATATGAACATGGTCGGGCATCCCAAGCACGTCCAGAAGGCCCTGGATATCGGCTGTGATATCATTTGCGCTCAAGGTGGCGAGGGTGGTGGCCACACCGGAGATGTCCCTACGACTGTTCTCATTCCCGCCTGTGTCAAAATCTGCAAGGGCCAGAAGAGCCCCTTGACTGGCAAGCAGGTCGAGGTTATTGCCGCTGGTGGTATCCATGACGGCAAGATGCTGGCTGCGTCCCTCATGATGGGCGCTGGCGCTGTCTGGGTCGGCACTCGTTTCATCTTGGCCGACGAGGCCGGTGCTCCCGAATCACACAAGGAATCCGTCAGGACTGCCAGCTTTGACGACACAATCCGCACCCTCATCTTCACCGGACGTCCCCTCAGAGTGCGCACAAACGCCTACATCGAGAACTGGGAGAACGAGCGCCAAGCAGAGCTAAAGGAACTTACCGCCAAGGGAATATTACCTTACGAGGCGGATCTTGAAAAGATTGCCAATGGAACATCGGAGTCGGGCGGAAGCGGTTCGTCAGACGACGCGTCGGACGAGGAAGTCGACGACCTGATGGACCAGTTCCGTCCCTACCTGATGGGCAAGTGTGCGGCCCTGGTAAACGAGCAGAAGAGTGCCAAGGCTATCGTCGACGAGTTCATTGAGGACGCCTCGGCAGCTCTCAAGACCGGCCATCAAATGACGGCCAAGCTATAACCGACTGGTATCTTTTGGATGGTGGGACACCCATCTGTCCAAACGGACGGATTAGACGAAATATATGGCAGCAAAAATGCTTGCTTCAAAATGTAAATATCATGTCTTCTGAGACGTATTAGCGAGCAGCGCTGAAATCTATTTTGTGGATGAGATAGAAATATTATACCTCCATATACAAATTGGTTTTTAGAAATTTAATTTCAACCCACATCCAGTTGTACCTACCTGCCTATATGTGTCAAATCGGGACTTGTCAAAATCCGAGAAAAGTCCACTTGGGCACCGCTTGGTTGAACGTTCCTGCTCCGTGACGCTCTTTCCTCCGCTGGATCCAACCACCCTGCCCCACCTAATGAATGTCTGCTCAACTGACGTCACCATTCAATGACGAGTACGTACACACATATGCATACATAAGTACAGTACATTACCTGGGTCTTGAAAAGGTCTGGAATCAACCATAACCACAGGAGATCAACATTCAAAGACTCAAACGATTCAGTGATCAGCCTACCCAATTAATTTGTCCTAGAAGCACCGTTGAATCTGACAACGGCCTAAACGGGAGTAGCAGGATCCCCAACCAAAATTAAGACCAAAACCAACATGGCGGAGACTCGCGAGTTTAATGCACAGAACCTCTTCAATGTGAAGGGCTTCGTGGCAGTTGTGACGGGTGGCGGTACGGGCATCGGCCTGATGGCCACACAGGCCCTCGCAGCCAACGGCGCCAAGGTTTACATCACAGGACGACGGATGGAAGCACTTGAGAATGCCGCCAAAGAACACCACCCTGCAGAAGGCGGGGGGCAGATCATACCCGTTGGTCCATGCGACGTAACGAAAAAGGAGGACCTGCAACGTCTTACCGAAGAAATTGGCAAGAAAGAAAAGTACATTCACATGCTGGTATGCAATGCTGGTGTTTCGGGCCCCAAGGCCGAGCCAGAGGAGACGAATGCCGATGAACTAAAGTCCAAACTTTGGGATAACGAGTATGTTCTCCATCCAGCTCGTCGTTGCTAATTTGGCCGTTCAAGTGTTTTACGTGTAATATTGTACTAATTGGAGTTGTTGGGAAATGATAGGGAGGTTAACGAATGGCAAGATACCTACCAAACAAACGTTACGGCAGTCTACTTTACAACGGTGGCTTTCTTACCTCTCCTACAAGCGTCGATGAGACCAAAGGGACCGTTAGAACCTTACTCAGCTTCGGTTCTAACCATCTCAAGCATGTCCGGTATCATGCGGCACGCACAGGGGCATTTCAGCTACAATACGGCCAAGGGCGCTACTGTCCACCTAACCAAGCTAATGTCTTCCGAGTTCCAAAAGGCTGGTATCCGCGTCAACTCGATCGCGCCCGGCTACTTCCCAAGTGAGATGACAACTAAAGAGAGCGATGATCGGCAGAAGAGCCACCTCCCGGAGGAGAAAGTCCAGGATAAGGGCCACGTACCGCTCATGCGGGCCGGTCGCGAGATCGAGATGGGCATGTCAGTGCTGTATTTGGCCAAGAATCAGTACGTAAATGGGGAGATTATTGCCGTGGATGGAGGTGTGTTGAATGTGGTTGCTGGGCGGTAAAGGCAGATTAAACAATTTGCGACCAAATGGGAGGCTGCAAGAAGAACCATGCAGCCACGTCGGCGATGTGTTATGTGGGACGGAATGGGACGGTTGGCCAAAATGTGAAGAATTGAATGGGACCGAAAATCCCATGAAGACTACTCGTCTCAATCGATACTAGTCAATACAACTCTATCGATTCTTTTAGAGATTGACAGGTATCCTTCTGATATTGGCACGGGTGTAATACGTCATGTAACAGATTCTACACGAAGATCTAGCGAGACTAACAAGGATTCGCTCGACTATAGACTTTGACAAGCGACAAGTACCGTCATCGTCGCTATCAAAGCCCACAAAACCCATTTGCATGTGCAGTAAGAACTCTCCAACTGTCTCTCCGTGGTTGATAAAATGGCTTGGGTCAGCCCGTCAAAAAGCTGAAAAGAAAGCCAACAAGGACGAGTAGGCAGACTAACCATTGTGATTACCTACTTGAAAAAATATCCTTGAGAACACTAGCTCCATGGACGGGAAGAAGATGCCGCTGAGGCGCCATAGCCTCCACCTTTCGCCGCTTCAAGCGGATCTGGTGGCGGCGACAGGCGAGTTCGTCGGAACGTTCTTGTTCTTATTCTTCGCATACGCCGGACATATGATGGTCCTAAACGAACAGGCGGCAAACCCCGCAATTCCGGTTCCATCGGCTACCGTATATGTTGCACTTGCATGGTAGGCGAAAACAGTCATATGATCTACTTTTATAGCCAACGCTAACCGCTCATCTAGTATGTGGAAACACCTGAGGCTTACTAATGATATCTTGTTAACGGTGAACTGTTAGACGGCTTCTCGCTGCTCGTCACGGTATGGATTATGTATAGGATTAGCGGCGGATACTATAACCCAGCTGTAAGTCACCCTAACCGCTGGCCTGGGGTTGTCGAATGCGCGGAATTTGCACCCTATATGCTATACATACCTACTACCACCAGAACAAGAGCCGTATGTATATATATAAGACATGAAAACAGACTGACACGTGCCGTCTTGTCGGCGAAACCGCTAGGTAACAGTCGGCCTAGCTCTCAGCGGTATACTATCATGGACGCGGACGGCCATCTTCATTCCCACGCAACTACTCGGCTGTATAAGCGCCGCCGCTGTCGTGAAGGTCCTATTTCCCGGTGACATTTCGCAGCTCAACACGACGCTGGCACCAGGCGTCAACCTCGCGCAGGGCCTCTTTGCCGAGATGTTCTTCACGTCGTTCCTCGTCTTCACCGTACTCATGGTCGCGGCAGAGAAGTCGCGGGATACCTTTATGGCACCTATCGCCATCGGACTTTCGCTCTTTGTCGCTGAGATTCCCGGTTCGTCCAACCCCTAGCTATTTTCCATTTTTTCGTCCCATAAAAGGGCTGGTTTAACTGACATGTGATGTCTAGGCGTTTACTTCACGGGTGGCTCGTTGAACCCTGCCCGCAGCTTCGGTTGTGCTGTTGCGGGCCCCTCCTTCCCCGGCTACCATTGGATCTACTGGGTTGGGCCTGGCCTAGGCGCCCTTGTCGCCGCTGGCTACTATCGATTTGTCAAGTTTTGCCATTACGAGGAGGCGAACCCGGGCCAGGACGAGCCCATACCACCTGCGGAAGACCGAGTGTAAAACCAGGTGTTGTGTGTGCAAGAGGCTTGACCGATGTGTGCACCATCTAGTTCGTCCACTCGGATGAACCGAAGAAGAAGAAGAAGAAGAAGAAAGAAAAGTAATGTCGGATCCTGTCTGTACTCGTACACAGGGTGTTGGAGAGAGAAACTCCGGGGGAGGGAGTTGACTTAATTTGTTTCTGCCACCTGTTTGGCAGGGTATTTCTGACGGAATAAAGTACGAGAGAATGATTACGCCATAATTGTCCTGAAGATAGGAGTCACTAGGTAGCAGCTTTTACGTGTACGAATAGGTACACGTAAACCTCAGATCGACCATAAATAATTTCAAGCAAATAATACTTATAGGTGATTGAGCTCAGTCTTCATGTGTTCGTATAAGGCAAGGTATGTGAGGCTAAGTATTTCAGGTAAAATGTAGAAGGTGGGGCACTGTGGAGGTGCATATCAAAAAAAGTGGATGTGGTTGAGTCACCTGTTCGGTGCACCTTGGAGGAGAGTTCCAGAATCATTTGAAAGAATCGCAGGCAGCACCATTATATCGTAAAAGGCTACCACTCTTCATCCGGCGTACTATGTTCTCTTCCGTTTCGTTGGAAAGTACGTGTAAGCTGCGGCTTAAGTAGACGTCCTCGAAATCAACTTGTTATGCCTAAGAAACGACATCAAGCACGATATTCTAAACCTCCGTCAGTCGCACCGGCATCCCTGAGTCTATCATCGTCATCACGTCAAGCCTCGGGTAGGATCTTCTATACTGTGACCGACAATAGTAAAAGTCTAATCTAAATACTCAGAACACAATGGACAATCGCAATCCGTCAACGAGCTCCTCGCCAATCTGCGCCGGACAACCCTGAGTCCCGAAGCCGGCGCCAACGTTGCTTCCACTTCCAGGATTTCGGATATCGCGGCTCCGAGCGTCCCGCCGAACCTTCGCGCTATCCTCCAACTACCCGAGACACCTGCTCCGGCACCACGTCGACCTCAGAGGCAGGACGGGCGCGGTCGTCGCCCCCCGCCCGGCCCGCCGCCGCCTCGCAGTTGGATCTCGCTAACTCGGCCGCGACGTACGTCCTCACATGGCCGCGGACAACATGGCCGACCCCGCCGTTGGCCCCTGCCTGGCGTTAATAATCCCCACGAGGGGAGCTTGGTCGACATAGCTTTGCGACATATGGCTGTTGACTGGGAACAGCAGCGTGATTGGAATCGGTTCTACCTATACACGTTGCCAAGCCGTCTGCGTTCGGCTCTTTTGAGACATGTCGCTGAGCTCCATAGTTCAGGCGTGTCCGTAGCAGATCTGCGACTGGTACTCTCCGGTCCCTCGGAGGACGAGCTTGCCGAATATGGGTTGCCGCCACCCGACATGAATGATTTAAATTCCGACTTCTTCCATCTCGACCTGACTGGTTCGGTCGGAAAATCGGTCTCGCTGAAGGAGATTAGAGAATTGCTTTTTGAGTCCAAGAGGTCGACCACCCTCAATGACGCAGATTTAGTGCAAGACTCGTGGGACGCACCGCTCCCAGAGATAGCGCCTCCTATCGAACTTGCCCGCAATCTCACGCACCTTTCGTTGGCCGTAGACCCTGGATCGGTATCGTTGGTATCATGGAAGCAGCTCCTATCGCTTGCAGCCAAACTGCCCCAGCTTGTAGAATTAAGCTTGGCGGGATGGCCTGAGCCATTGCTCACACCCAACGCCAGATTAGCTAGCGTGACGTCACCAGCGACCGGAGGCAGGATTCAGTATAGCGGTACTGGGATATACAGCCACGAGTTAGACGGCGACTGGAGCGAGGCGATACTCATACTTCGACGTTTAAGCAGGTCACTTTACGGGTTGGAATACCTAGACCTCACCGGGTGTGGCAGTTGGGCTCCTGCCCTGCGAGAGCAGTCCGACGGTGAACTCAAGGTGGATTTCGTCGATTGGGTCAGCGACTGGGGGAAGATCACAACATTGCGGCTCAACTCGGGGTATGCGCTTGCAGAGGACTCTGACATATTCGAGACGCTGCGGTTCGCGGGATGGATTGATACGGCGGCCGCTATAGAGAAACATATTCGTGCCCAAAGAGCTGGTCGAGGACGGCATATCACGGTGGAAAGAGACACACTTTCAGAGAAGGAGAAGGAGAGAACAGCAGGGCATGGTTTGAGTAACATCACACTGGGCACTTGGTAATTGGGCTTGTTTCACGGACGGAGGATAGGCTAGTTGGTGTTCGGCAGCATGGTTACATATTTTCTAGAGGCTTAAAAATATGTAGTATGCCGACTACCTACGCAAGTGTACCCGGTTGTGTGTTGCTATCAGTCTATAATACGCGTCTCTATTGGTGAGCGCAACTCATGGCGTGTTGTGACGTCCAATTTACTTGTATGAAATATCAAGATTAAGACCACTACCAGGCCGCTCGGCGTATACGGCCCCAACCGAGCGAATATATATGCCGGGCTGTCTCAAAGTTGAAGAGGCGACCGATTCTTCTAGAATCGTCTATTACGGTAGACTCCGGTGATAAGTCAGGATGAGCCGGAACTTCTGTTTCAACGGGTTTCTCAGACTGTAATAATGTAAACCCCATATATCTGTCTTGTGCCTACAGCATCAAGTATATGTGTAGAACCTTGAAGGAACTGCCCATACCGTCTTTGGATTTATTTATGTTCTGCCTACCTAATCTAGACTCACTCAAATGATTCAGATCTACGATGCAAGCACGTGTTGTTTGGCTGGTAGCCGCCCCGAATGCCTACACTGTAATTACAGGTAGACGCCCACACGCCGATGCAGGGTTTATAGCTGTTGCGCTAGGTTTGACGATGCAGCGTTGTCTACCAATCAGAATGTGGGGGTTGGATCTAAACGGGTATGCAGCTGTTTACTTGGCGCAGGTACCTCTTATGTACGAGTACGTACAAAAGGTGGGAATGTCGTGGGCAGTTATTTTAGTCTAAACTAGAATATTGTATGTAGATTTTGGGGGCTGATTCAGAGCTATCAAATTCTTGTCTGGAACTTTAGTTTGTTCTATTTGTTATGTTCTTGGACTAACAAGCCTTTGTGACTCGAGTCGGTCAATGAATGTAAGTACTGGGGGACGCGTACCCGGCTTAGAAATGGTGAGTGAGAGGTACGTGTAAATCCCGGTACAAGTACACAAGATGCCAAGGTGTAGCAGATCTTTGTTCGGCGGCAATTAAGCGCCAGTCTTTCAACATCTCCCCTACCCCTGTCATCGCTTTGTTGCTGTTGTTGTGAATCAATAGGTAGGTAAATAAATGGATTGTCAAATTTAGCAAAATTGTAGAAGAGAATGAGAACAAGAATAGAAACTGTTGGAAAAGACAAAAGTGGGAAAATGTGCATGCCAACTGTTAATCTTTCAAAAGTGTGACGGGACTCTCTTCTTTGTATTCCCTTCTTCCTTTTTGTTTCTTCATTCCTACTTTACTCACTCACACACATCCTCATCTACTACCCTTCCCTTTTCCTTTTCCTTCTTGTGTCATTCAGTTCTACGGAGGCTTAATAGATCTATCTTATTTCCTTTTCTGTTTCCATACTTCTGGGAAGTATTTCTGAAAATCGCAACACTCGTTTCTTTCCATTTTCTCTCGTGCATCCGCATATTTGTCTTCTTCTTTCGATATACCAAACAGTGTTTTGAAAATGCAGTTCCCTAAAGCGTCTACCGTAGGCTTGCTCCTACCGCCCATCCTTTTGACATTCGTCGCTTTCGTGCTGGCCATGATAGCGCTACTAGCCGGGACAGGACCCCAACAGAAATCTCTAGAACCTTATCATATCATCGCGGTATGTCGGAATGAAAACCCTCGCGAGGCGGAAATAGAACTGACGTGAAGACTTTAGGTTAATATGACCAACTTTGGCCAAGACCTGATCGCATCAGCGAACGCGGATAAGCCGAAACCATCAGAGGATGACGACGACAGTGACAGTCTCTGGGACAAGATCAAGGACGGCGCAGATGATCTTGGCGACAAGATTTCCGGCACCATTAATAACATCACGAATGATCTTGCAGACGACCTCATTGAAGAACTGGGGATTTCCGAGTGGTACAGCATACACATCATGACCGCTTGCCAGGGCATGTTTGTGCCCGATAGCAAGGACGTGACCTACAATCTCACCAACTGCACGGCACAGCAAGCAGGACGTACGTGTTTTGCCCACCCTAACACTTCCGCCGTCGCGTTCCCGATACAAGGCAGCGTTACTAACAGACATTCTCTTTCCCTCAGTCTACTTGAACCTCACCGACATCCTCGATCACGAAGTCGAGGCAGGGCCCCTCAACCTCAACATCAACCAAATCCCTATCCCGGAGACAGTCCAGGACGCGCTGGACATCGTCAACGACGCGCTTCTCGCGCTCCTCGTCTTCTACGCCATCGCCAGCGGCATAGCGGGGCTCTCGTTCTTCGCCAGCATCGCCATGGTGGCGCTGCTGCACATGAGGCGCGTCACGAAGCGCATCATCTGGGCCAACGTGGCGCTGACGGCCACGGGCGCGCTTGCTCTACTAATCGCGAGCGCCGTCGTGACCTTTGTGAATAACAAGGGTGCGGAAAAGATCGATCATGCGGGCCGGGACGTCGGGATCACGGCTATCAAGGGCGCCGAGTTCATGCTGTTGTCGTGGATCACGTTTGGCCTCATGGCTGCGACGTCGGCCTTCTGGGGCCTATTGACGCTCAAGTTCACGCAGCGGTGGGTCATCCTAAACGACGAATACGCCGGCGAGAAGTCCTATGATACGCAATCGTACGACGCATGAAAAGTCCTGAATGCATTGCCTGGTTTTGGTTGGCAAATCGCGAGGTTCTTCTTTGGATCGGGAAACTAGACGACATCATCTAACAATGATAAGATGCAAGGCGGGGGGGGGGGGATAAGAAAGCTTTTAGGGTCCTGATTACTTAATTTTGGCGTCCCTTCGGGAACCGGCTCGGCATGATACCTACCTATAGACAGTCTACTCAGGATGGACGGTTTGGCAGGCTCAAACTATTCCGTTACATTTCGCCTAACGTAGATTAGACGCCAGCGATGATAACCTCTATACTTAATAATATGACACTCAGCGTCTTTTAACAACGTGGGGATTCCATGCGGGCAATTTTCGTGTACAATCATGAAAATGAAGAGCATTTTATTCAACGCCGCGTTTGCCTGCCTGGTCCATTTACATATAGCGAGCAGGTACGGCGGACAATAGAGCTGACTGTTTGTTTTTATAATTAGACCCTTATGTAAGTTTAGTAAAGCTAGGGCTAGGGCTTTATATACATATTAAAAAAAATAAAATATATAAAAATAAATAAATATACTTAAGTACTTAATATAATTAGATATTTTAATATATATATAAATAATAGCGTATTATAGTAAATAATATTAGTTTAATTATATATATAAAACTTTGCTTTTATAGCAAATAATTTTTTTTTTTATTTTAGTTAAAAATTATTTTTTAACTAAGTATAAATACTTTTAATTATATAACTATATATAATTAAGTTTAACTATATATAAGCAAAGCTAACTATTTATAATATAGTTTAAATATTAATAATTATTAATAAGGTTATATTTTTATATATAAGCTAGCATAAGTAAAAGTATACTAAGCGTAGCTTATATAATAAAAACTTAATTAAAAATAAGTTTTTATATATTTATATAAGCAAGTATATAATAGCTAAAAGCTTAAGTAAATAATATATAATTAAAACTTTAACTATATTAGCTTAAGTTATAACTATACTTGCTAAATAATGCTTATTATATACTAATAGCAATTTAAATATATATAAGCTAAGCTTTTAATAAAATAAAAAAACTAAGCTTAAGCTTAAACTATTTAAATATATATTTAATATTACTTTAAATAATTTTATATAAATAGTTAAAGCTATAAATATTTTTTATAAGTTTATATATAATAATATATATAGCTTTTTTAAGTTTAAGCAAATAAATATAAGTACTATTAATTATAATATATTTTTATACTAATAAGTATAAAAAAATTATATGCTTTATTATGCTTAAAAAAATTTAAGTTAAAAGTATAATAATTTATTATAATATTACTTTAAATTGCTAATAGTAAATAAATATTATTATAGCTTATATTATGCTTATAAACGTTAATAAAAAAAATATTAAGCTTATAAAAGCTTAAAAAACTATAGCTTATTTAAAAAATGCTTATTTTTTAATTTTAACGTTTTTAATAGCTTATACTTATATTATTAATATTTAAGCTTAGCTTTTAATTATAAGTTTAATAAAAAAAATAAAAGTAGCAAGTAAGCTAAACAATATATATATTTAATTATATTTATATATGCTTATACTAACTATATATAGTTAAAAACAAGTTTAATAAAAGTAATAATTTTTTTAATATTATTAAATTAATAATTAAAAAGCTTTTTATTTACAATATTAAGCGTTATAAATAAATGTTTAAAAATAAACAAATAAGCTATAAGCATATATAACCTTTTTTAAGCTTAACTTTATTTAAAAAATATAAGTATAACGAATTATAAGCTTAAATATATATATATTTTATTATATATATATAGTATATATTTATACTTTTTTATATATATACGTATATATATATATAAAAGCATATTTAAGTATTTAAACGCATTTATTTTATAGTTTGCTTTTATAAAGTTATTAAGTAATATAATATATTTTAAACATATTAAAGTTTATTTTATTAAATTATATTATTAACATAATTAATTAAACTTTATAAGCTTAAAGCTTAGTTTATTAAGTTTAATAAATAATAAAGCTTTAATTTAATTTTTATAAGTTTAAAATAAAGTAAAAAGTTATAATTTTATTTATTATTATTTATTATTATTTATTATTATTTATTATTATTTATTATTATTTATTATTATTTATTATTATTTATTATTATTTATTATTATTTATTATTATTTATTATTTTTTATTTATTATTATTTTTTATTATTTTTTATTATTATTTTTTATTATTATTTATTATTACTTATTATTATTTATTATTACTTATTATTATTTATAATTACTTATTATTACTTATTATATTATATTATATATTAAAACTTAAATTAAAATTATAAATAAAATAAATAAATTTTTATATAATAAAATAGTTAATATAATTAAATATATAAAGTTTTATTATTTTATTTATAAATTTAATTTATTATATAAGTTTTATTATTTTTAAAGTTTTATTTAAAAAAACTTTAATATTTTTAATTTATTAATTATATTAAATATATTAATTTAAATTATATTATATTAGTTTAGCTATATAAATATAATTATAATATATTATTATTAATAATATTATATTAATTTAATTAATTTTAAAAAAATAGTTAAAAATAACTATTTATATTATATTTATATAGCTATAAAAATATAAAAGTTATTTTATATTTATTAGTAATATAAAAAAATATAAACTTATTATATATTAAATATATTAAAAATATATATACTTTATATATTAATTATAAACTAAATATATATTAAATATATTAGTTTAGCTAAAATAAATATAATTATAATATATTATTATTAATAGTATTATATAAACTTAATTAATTAAAAAAAAAGTTAAAAAGACTTTTTTTAACAAGTTTATATAGCTATAAAGGTTTATAATATAATTTAAACTTATTAGCAATATAATTTATTAATAAAAATAAATAGCTTTGCTTTTATTAAGTTTAAAAGTATATAAGTTAATTTATAATGTTTATTTTTAATTTGCTAATTAATTTGCTTATTTAATGCTTAAATATTATTTTTTATAAGTTTAATAACTTATATAGCTATTAATAAGTTAAATATAGCTTTAAGTTAATATATATTACTAATATATATATTATATACTTTTTAGCTAATATATTATTAAAAAGTGTTAATTAAAATAAAGTTAATTTTAATTAGATTTTTTATTTAACTTTTTTATATAAAAATTACTTTTTTATTTTAAAAAGTAACTTTTATACTATTAAACTTAATTATTTATTTTTTATTAAAAAATTGTTTTAGTTTTGCTTTAAATTTAGCTTTAAAAAGTTTGCTTTTTTTTTAGCTAAAAATATTAGTATAGTAAATAATAAAATATTATTTATTTATATTATAATAATACTAAATTTATTATATTTACTTTTTATAAATAATAAGTAAAAGTTATAAGTTAATATTATTATTTTAAGTTAATTTTAATATGTTTATAATAAGTTTAAAACTAATATAAACTAAATTTAATTAAACTATAAAAAAAGTAAAATAATTAAAAAATAATACTTTTAAAGTACTTTTTTTAAGTTTAATAAGTAAACATATATATATAATATAAAAAAAGTGTTTTTTAATTATATATATACTTATATAATATTTTTTAGCTTATTATAAGCATTATAGTTTTAAATTAAAAATAAAGCAAATATAAGTATAACTTATTAACTTATTTATTAAATAGTAAAAGCTTAATATAAAATTAGTTTTTTTTTTAATTATTATAACTTTAAACTACTAGTTATAATTTTTTATAAAGCTAAGTAGTTTTGCTTTTAATTTTATATATTATATAAAATAAAAATAGCTTAATATTTAAATATGTTTTAAAGTTAAAATAAATAAACTTAAATACTTTTATATTTAAAAAATTATTAATTTTTAAAGCGTTAAATTTTTTAAAAAGTAAAGTAAAAATAATATTTTTATTTTATAGCTTTAATAATAATTAAAAATTTACTTTTTTTTTATACTTAAATACGTTTTTAATACTATTATATATTTAAATTATATTGTTAAAAAGTACTATAATAAAATAATTATTATTTTTTTTTTTTTTAGTTTTTTATAAAAGCAATAAAATTGCTAAAGTAGTAAAAGTTTATAAGTTTTTTATTTTTATTAAAAGTATATTTTAATTTATATTTACTTTATAATTAGTTTAGTTTATATTTACTAAAAATTTATTTTATATTAATATAGTTTTATTTAAAAATAATAAAACTTTATTAGTTTATTAACTATATTAATAATAATATTTTTACTTTTAATTATTTAAACTTTTTAAAAAAGTAAAAATAAAAAGTAAATTAAAGCTATTTTAAGTATTAAGTATATATAATATATTTACTTTTGCTTTTTTATTTTAAATAGCTTTTATAGCTTTTTAAATAGCTTTTATATATTAAATAACTTTAAGTAATAATAGTAAATTATTATTAATTTATAAATAAGTACTAAATATTAATAAAGTAAATATAAGTTTATTAAGTTTTATAGTATTATTAAAAGCTTTTATTATTATTTATAAAATTAATTTATTATTATTTTAGTAGCTAATTTTTTTTTTAGTAATATTAAAAGTATAGTATAAAAAAGCATATATGCGTTTAATTTTACTAAGTGCTTAATATGCTTTAATAAGTATTTTTTTATATATAGTTTTTATAATTTTAGTACTAATTTAAAACTTTTTTAAAATAAAGTTAATATTAAAGTTATATATTATATAATTAAATAGTTTTTAATAAACATTAATTTAGTACTTATAAAGTATATTTTATATTTTATATACTTTTATTATTTAAATAAAAATTATAGCTTAAAATAATATAGCTAAATTAATAATATAAAAAACTTATTTTTTATTAATTTAAACTATATTAATAATAACTTTATAATTAAATTTATATTTATTTTTAAAGTAAATTTAAAGTATTTTAGTACTAAGTTATATATTTAATAATAATAATAAAATTTTTAAATTTTTTTGTAAAATAAAATAATTAACTTTATAACTTGTTATAGTTAATATTTGCTTTAGTTTTACTATTTTAAAGTGCTTAAATTATTTATAAAGCTAGTATAACTTAATTTTAATAAAATATATAATTATTTTACTAAAGTATATATTAAAAAATAAATATTTTTATTTATAAATAACTAATATTATATTATTATTGCTTTAAATAATAATATTTTTAGTATTATTAAAAAAGTACTAATATAGTTAACATTTTATAGCAAAAAAAAAGTAAGTATATTTAAACTATAATATATAGTTATTTTAAAAAAGTTTTATATTTAAATTATACTAATACTTTTAATAATATTACTACTATTACTAAATTTAATATAAACTTTACTTAGTTTTTATATTATATTTACTTTTAAATTTAAATATAAATATGCTTTTAATTACGCTTTTTAACTATTAAATAATTAAAAGTATTAATATTTTATAATTTACTTTAATATTTTATTTTATATAAATCTTTTAAAATAAATTAATTTGCTAGCGTTTTAGCTTTAAATTACTATATATTTTTGCTTATAATAATATATATATATATAGCGTTTATTAAAAATTAAGTAGATTTTTTTACTATTTTATTATTAATTTTATTTTATTTTAAGTTTAAATTTAAAATAGTTTTAAAAATACTTTTTAAATTTATTAAATATTAAAAAAATATTTTAATATTTAGTTTATAGCTATAAATTATTTTATAAATAATAAAAAATTAATATTTTACTTTATATTATTTTTTAATTAAATAATTAATTAAAAAATAATTATTTTTTTTATATATAAAATATTTATACTTTTACTTTAATAAGTTTAATTTATTTTTAAAATAAAAGTAATATAATATTAAATTATTTTTATTATAACTATAATTATTATACTTATAATTTATATAAAATATAGTATTGCTTTTATTATTATTTATTATATAAAAATATGCTTAAAAGTTAAAAAATAAACTTTTAAACGTTAGCTTTTAATAAATAAGTACTATATTAAACTTAAATATATTTATATATATATATATTATATTTATTATTAAGTAGATTTTATTTTAATATATAGCGCTAAGTGCTTATTAAGCTTTTATAAAAGTTTTATTTAAGTTTTTTTTATAAATATTTTAATATATAATTATAATTTAATTAATAAAGTATTAAAATTAATTTATAATATTATTAAAATATAAATTTAATTTAAAATATATTTTTATTTATAATTTATTAAAGCTAATTTATTATATAAAGTATTATTTAGCATAGTTATTTAAAATTATTAAAAATATAGCTTAATACTAGTTTTTTATTATTTTAATTTAGTAGTATATATTAATAAAAATTTATACTTTATTATATAATAAGTTATAAAGCTTGCTTATATAATTTTAGTTTTTTTGCTATATTTTTATAAATATAGCAATTTTTTTAAAAGTAAAAAAAGTATTATTTATTAAATATATTAAAAATAAATTATAAAGTAAAATATAATTAAATTTTTATAAATTTAAATATAAAATTAAAACGTTTTTATATTTAATAGTTAAAATAAAAGTAGTATACTATTTGTTAGTCCGGCTAGGGGTTAATGTAATTATAACACGTTACTATTTATAGTACTATGTTAACTTGATTAATTAAAAGGAAAAGGAAGTTATAAGGACTTTTTTTAGCAAGTTTTATATAGCTATAAAGGTTTGTAGTTAATTAAAACTTATTAGCAATATAAAAAGAATATATATACTTTATATATTTAATATATAAAAGATGCATACTTTATATATACTAGTTACGTACTATGTACGTATACTATATATATATTTTTTTAATAAAGTAAGTTTAATATAATTTATAATAAATATATAAGAAATTAAATATTTATGTTTATAAGATATTTGCGTTTTAATAGTTTTAATATAATTAATAAAGTTAAAGGTATTAAAAGAGATTTTAATACTTGCTATTTTTTTTTAACTATATTTTTATTTTTTTATGCTTTTATTTTTAATTTATAGGCAATCTACTATTGCTTTAATTTTTATTTATATTTAATTTGTTATAATAAAGGACTTAAGTATTTAGTTAAAAGTTTTCTTTATAAACAAATTTACAAAGTTATTTTTTTTATTAATTTAATATACTTTTATAATTTCCTTTTTTTTATAAGATTTTTATAGCAATATTATGTTAATTATAAAGCGTTTTTTACGCATACTTTTAAGTTTTATAAAATACTAGTAAAGTAACTTAAAATTAATATAAAATACTAAAAAAATTAAAAATAATTTAAGTACTTTAAAAATTAAGTATAAAGTAGTATATAAAGTAATAGTGCTATTAACTTTATTAACTATATTATATAATTTATTAGTAAAAATAAATTAAGTAATGCGCTTATATTTATTTAAGTTTTAGTATATAATATTGCTAGTAATTTTATATTTATTTTGCTTATAATTTAAAATTAATTTAGTAGCAAAAATAATAATAAAACTAATT